>JARQOC010000006.1:35669282-35949580 GCA_033576535.1 Allobates femoralis
GCAAAGTCTCACCTCGTGGGGTATCCAGGACCATGAGGAAGGTGAGAGATCAGCCTCAAACTACAGGGGGGAACTTATTGTTAATGATCTCAAGCAGCTGGGACCACTGTCACCAAGAAAACCATTGGTAACACATTACACCATAATGGATTAAAATCCTGCAATGCCTGCACAGTCCCACTGCTCAAGAAGGCACATGTGCCACCTGTCTGAAGTTCACCAATGAACACCCTGGTGATTCTGGGCGTGATTGGGAGAAGGGGCTGTGGTCAGATGAGACAAATATTGAGCTCTTTGGCATTAACTCAACTCACCGTATTTGGAGGAAGAGAAATGATGACTATGACCCAAAGAACACCATCCCCACAGTCAAGCATGGTGGTGGAAACATGTTTTAGGGGTGTTTCTCTGCCAAGGGCACAGGACTACTTCACCGCATTAGTGGGACAATGGATGGAGCCATGTACCATAAAATCCTGAGTGACAACCTTTCCCTCTGCCAGGACATTAAAAATGGGTCGTGGCTGGGACTTCCAGCGCGACAATGACCCAAAACATACAGCAAGGCAACAAAGGAGTGGCTCAAAAAGAAGCACATTAAAAAGGTCATGGGGTGGCCTAGCCAGCCTCCAGTACCTTAATCCCATAGAAAATGTATGGATGGAGCTAAAGCTCTGAGTTACCAAGCGACAGCCTCAAAAATTTATTGATGATCTGCACAGAGGAGTGGACCAAAATTCCTCCTGACATGTGCAAAAACTTCATAATCAACTAGAAGAAACGTCTGACTGCTGAGCTGCCAACAAGGGTTTTGCCACCAAGTATATATCTCGTTTGCCAGAGGGATCAAATACTTATTTCTCTCTGCAAAATGCAAATACATTTATATAATTTAGACAATGTGATTTTCTGGATTTTATTTTTGATATTCTATTTCTCACTGGTAAAATTAACCTAACCTTAAAATTATAGGCTGTTCATGTCTTTGTCAGTGGGCAACTTACAAAATCAGCAAGGGATCAAATACTTATTTCCTTCTCTGTATGTCAGGTGAAGGTCCGGTTGGATCCTGCAAAATTTAGTTTTTTGCTGGACAGGGAAGCACAAGGTTGCCTGCACATATCCTGCGCCGTGATGTTTGCTACTTTATACCTAGATGGCGCCGTATATCACCGCCTGCCGGTGGAGGAATTGAGGCACTGAGAAACACTCCTGACAATTCTACCGTCGAACGGGAACTGTTCATTAGGTGCAGCAGGGGTTAATTTGTTTCCTAAAATCGAATTCCACAGATATAGTTTGTGCAAATTGGCAATTTCTCAAAATTCAGATGTGCAACATCTCTAGGACGAATCTTTCTCAATACAGCTCGTGATGTGCAATGGCAAGTTTCGTCACAGACTCGATGTCCGGAGGCTTTCTGAAACACTTCTTCATTCTTTTAAGTGTGGATGTGGTTTCAGTTGACTTTAAAATAAGCTGCTGCTTGTTTACATGAGGAATAATACTATTTCTGACCATTATATGACGACTTGTATACTGCAAGTCCCACCAATCAATTTACTCCTCTACAGGTGCCCTCTCTCATTTTCAGTTGTCTCTGAACTAGTGGGTGGAGATTAGCTGTTAAGATGTCTCCAACACACAGACACAAGGGACTTCTGCCTCTATTTAGGACGTGATCAGCAGACGTATGGAGGACATAGTATTAGTACCGAGCAGTGTAGCTGTGAATCTAGCACAAAGATTACACAATACCAAGCAGAAGAAAGGAGGACACTATAGTAGTACCGAGCTGAGTAGCTGTCATTCCAGCACAGACATAAAGAACACTACAAAGAAGCAGCATGGAGGACATTATAGTAGTACCGATCAGTGTAGCTGTGAATCTAGCACAGAGATCACACACACACACACACACACACACACACACACACACACACACACCACAAAGCAGCAGAAAGGACTATTGAGCTGAGTAGCTGTGATTCCAGCACAGAGATAGAGAACACTACAAAGCAGCAGCATGGAGGACATAATAGTAGAACCAAGCAGTGTAGCTGTGAATCCAGCACAGAGATAAAACACAATAAAAGCACTATTCCAAACAGATGCCAGCTGTGCTTATTTTTGTGCTCTTATAACAAGACATATGGAGGGGAAAAAAAAGTTTTAAAAAATCAGTTTCTACACAATATTCATGTATTGTTTAATATTTGTACCTATTAACATTTTTAGTTTACTCATGTGTGCAGAAACTCAAGGTTTTCTCCATTTCTTATACACAAGGGGATAGTCAGTCTGAAAAAGACTATTCCTGAGCCATATGTTTCTGCACGATCATTCCCTGAACCTGTGGATTACTTTAAAAGGATAGCCTACTCCTCTACATTCCTGAGCCCATCCATATACTGTTTTGTGTCGAGCTATAAGATAACTGCCTGCAGCAGGAGCCTCCCCCTCTTCCAACATAGGCATTAGCCCTTGGCTTAAAAAAAAAGAAAGAAAAAAAAAAAAAAAAAAAGGTATCAATGGGGCTCCAGCCAAAAGGTAGCAATGTTTAACCTTGTGTTTTCTGCAGGACTCCAAGGTTGACTGCTTTTTAGGATCATAACAGTCAAAAAATAAGAAAGTGAATGACAAAATAATAATGCACCTAAACCAGTGGAGGTACGATTGGATCACACCGGTGAAAAGAGATTCATGCAAAGATGTATTTTAAAAATAATAAATCTTTATTAGAACAGATTAAAAATGCCTAAACAAGAAAAAAAAATAAAGACACCTCACCATACCTAGCACCTGAAAAACAGTGCAGCCAATAAGCTGGAAGAAGCCGTGGCGAAACGTGCGTCGGGGTGGAGGGAAACATTCTGGAACCCAACACAACAGGTATAGTCCAAACTATCAATTCTTATTGCCAAGTGATTCCCTCCAGTGGGTGTTTTTAACACTGATTTGCCTGTGAGCTCTTCTATCTTGGAGGAGATATTTTCCTCAGTACTAAACATTGCACTTTATCCTCCATTTGCAGGATTGCACTTCTGTATGCTCACACACTCTGCAGTTTTCCAGCACACTGTTAGTGTCTCTTTATTGGAGGTTTTTCCTGTTAAATACATTTTTAATCTGTTGTAATAAAGATTTAATAATTTTCGCATCCATCTATGTACGAGTCTCTTTACCGGTGTGAGTCATTCCTACATCCACCGGTCTGGGTGCAATGTTTTGGGATCATGCAGAGAATTCAGCAGACTAACAAACCGTGAGGGCGAGAACATGTCTGATGTAATGTAAACATTCATTCCTAGGTTGTGGCTTCTTTAAAGGGAACCTGTCAGCAGAATCACTCCCGCAAATACTGACCGTCTTCATTAATCAAGCGCGCCCCTGGTCCGATGATTTACAAAGGGGTAAAAGCCAGGGTATGCACAAAATGTATTGCTTTGTGTGGGTAATTCATTCTGATCTAGGCAGGCACCATACCGGGCTTATACTGGAGTCAGGGGATGGCTGCACGCTCAGACCAGAGCAAAGCTGCGCATGCGCCAGTTTTCACCTCCATCACACAAGTGCAGGTTTTGTGCAGGGATGTATTGTAGGAATCCCCACTATCAATAGACCACTCAATAACTGACTCGAGTGCTCGAGTCTTTAACTGCACATAAAGCAGAGGTTTTTCACAGTGCAGGACAGAATAATGTTAATAAGGACGTAATTCCTGCTGAGGGCTCCTTAAAATCACCTAAAGTATCCAAGCACACTGATTACGAAGAGCGCTCACATACTTGTGACCACTTGGCATATCTAATACAAGCAGTGATCCAAATGTATGTAAAGTGCTGATGGAATAGCGCTATATAAATGAATAAATATTATTTACACAAATATGTAATCAATAATGAAGAGAAAAATGCCTTTTCAGCGCATAGAAAAAAACAACTTAGATCTTTGAAAAATGGGAACAAAAACAAAAGTGTTGTTTATATTTTTGTTCAGTAACTATTATGGTCATTGCATCATTAATATCTCTCACCTAAAGGGGGTAGAGACCAAAGCACTGAATGCCCCCTAATACATGAATTGTAGACTGAACATCCAATCAAAGCACCTTAAAACAATTGGCTAGCAGTTGTGTCTCCGCAGTGTTCCCCGGTGTCTACTCAGCAGTGAGACCGGCGGCCGCAGCGTCCTCGCCTCTCCAGCGAGCTCACCGCGTCTGCCGGGACTTCGGACTTAGTCTCCTGCCCTCAGACCCGACGTCCGTGCCCAGACCCTCCAGGTACGCATGTGCAACCAGGGCTCTGGAGTCTGTAAGGCCACTTTCACATTTGTGTTTTGAAATGCAGCGTACTGAACGCAGCCAAGCACATGCGCACTGCATTCCTATGTTTAACATGGGAATGCATGGTATCTACGTTTGGATGTGTTTGGTTGCATTCGGATGCGCATAATTGTGCGTCCTCCGAATGCAACATGTTGCATTTTTTGTGCATTCACGGGCGCTTGTTTTATCAGCAAGCATCCCAAGCGCACAAAAAATGAATGGAAGTCAATGAAGCCAGTGTCCTCCGCACGGCAGCGCAAAGTTTCTTTAAATGTCTCGCGCAAACGCCGGCAGCAGATTAGCAGCGGCCACTGGGAGGAGAATCTCCACCACTTATCTCCGCCTCCCGGCCGCCGAGCCGCTAACTGGCTGGCTGGGCACCATACTGTATGAATGTATGCAGAGAATCTCCGCTGCGTTCACATCAGCATGGCTGCATTTGCCCTGTATTTGCGTCTGCATGCCAGACGTATGCAGACACAAAAGCTGGTATATAAGTAGCCTAACGTTACCGTTACACGGTACGATATCGCTGAACGATATAGTTAGCGATATCACTGCCCACGATCGTTTTGACATCATTAGTGCGTTGTCAAACGCAAGGATATCGTTAACGATCTAAAATTTGGCACTTGGAGAAGAACTAGTGAACGATTTTACAAAAAGGCAGGAATAGGAGAATTGTGAATGACAGCATTCAAAGAGGTGTCACACTGAACGATGTTGCCGCTTCCCAGAACGTTAATTGGACGATGAACGATAGATTTGAGGTCCAGATCTCAAATTTCTGATGAGCGATCCAACGATTTGTCGTTTCAACATTGTATGTTTACACGCAACGACGCACTAACGACATCGTTTGAACAAACTCAAAAGAGTGACGTATGAACGATATCGTTCGCAATATCGTACCGTGTAACGGTACCATAAGCCAAACTTCCGACAGACTCCTCAATTTCCCTGAATTTGACTGCGACTCCACAGCCCTGCACACAATATGCCCCCTTTTCTTAAAGGGCCAGCGTGCCCTACCGAGAAGTGCTTCTCAGCTTACGGCTAAGAAGTACAGAGTATTTAAGGCACCTTTCCCCTAAGCAACGCAGTCTATACCTTATGGTACCTTTACACGCCGCCACTGCAGGATGGATACCAACGGCTACTTCACGTGCACGAGCACGCCCGAACGGTTACCAACGGGAAACGCACCCTCTTTACACGCCGCCACAAGGTGCGCTACGCTACATCTACAGCTAGCTACATCGCCGGGTGTCTCAAGTAGCCATCTGTAGCTCATTTACACACCGCTACAACCAGCTACTATGGGCGTACCTGGTGCAGCAGGGACAGCACATAGGCGTGCTACAATTGTGGATTACGAGAATTCCGTACGCTGATAGGACAAAGCAATAATACCATGATTGGCCAGGCATCGCAGGAGGCTGATTAATTGACGCTCGAGCAATTGTGTAGTGTGACTGTCAGCTCCTTAAATATGCCGCCCTGTGCGGCGACAACCAATCGGACCGCAGGAGCTTCCACCAATGATCGCAGATGGGGCGCGGTAACACGGAGCCTGGGTCACGCCTTAGCTACATTGCAGCTACATCGCCGGGTGTCCACAGTTCCCTTCTGTGGGTTCTTTACACGCCGAGACAGCTCGCTACAATCGGCGATGTAGCCATCTGTTTATGGGCAGTGTACGGATACAGATGTATCTGTAGCTGGCTGTGTCGTCCCGTCTTCAGACGCCGCTACTACGGGCGATATTGGCGCGACAAGCCACATTTGTAGCCTGTAGCGGGTTGTATGCATCCTGTTGTAGCGGCGTGTAAAGGTACCATTAGAGACATGCTGCTAGCTCCAAGATCCCTTTTCCCATTCGGTTTTGCGTATATCCCGTGCCTATGTCCACTAACCTGTTCCTGTATCCTAGTACCCTGCATGTACTCGTACCCACACGTGCTGCATCTGCCTGAACCAGCTTTGCCATCATTCCTGCTGCATTTGCATTTGACAGTATGGCAGCACCAGCCCAGCAGCACCTATACACCAGAGTTTGCGCCTGTCCATTGGGGCCCGATCCCTGGAGTCAGCTGTCAAGGTACTGAGATCACCAGCTGGTGGCTACCTCTCAGCATAAGCCCGACCTCACCATCTGAGGCTCTAGTGACGGTAGTCAGTCATTCAGGTCGCTCCTCCAGGTGGCGATTGATCCCTCGGCCCAGTCGGTGCACTCTTGCACCCTTGACACTGCGAACCTTACACTAGCAAAGATTTCTTAAAAACCTCTTACTCCATGTACAATATGAACAGAACCGATGAGTAATATACCCCACTTGCAAGTCTTTCTCCACTGACAAGTATGGGAGTTACGGAGCAGCCGAGCGAGAGGTGCACTTTGCATTGGCAGAAAGTTGGAAGCCATGACCTCCACTAACTAATGAAACCACAGCTTTCAAATGGATTAGAAATGAAAGATTAAGAGATCTAGAAAAAAAAAATAATAAATCAGAAAAAATCGTCCCGTCCTACAGGTGGCGACACAGAGCTATTTTGCATACATTTCCCGGAAGCATTACCTTAGCGGAGCCCTCCAGGCTTCTTCAGTCTGTAGTCACTGCTGGAATCTGTCATATCCGGCTCTAAGGCAACATTATCTTAAGTAAACGGTATTTGTTGTAGTGACTAAATGGTTTAAACGTCCGCACCTATAGGGACAGCACAAAGGCTCATAGCTCCGCTTACTAAAAAGAGAAGATGATGTCATTGCAAAACTCATATTGCTGATCACACCATTTGGCAACGTGTTGCTTAACTATTCATGTACCAAAGGACACAAAAATGCAAAGCATCATATAGGAGTGAGGGACGGAGGCGGTGGGGGTGCAGTCCCACATCGGAGCTGCCATATACACGAATGCAAATCTTCGCAGACCTCCGAGCAAGCCTTGTACAGAGCAGAATAATGAACATAGTACATACAAGCAGGGTCAACACTGGAGTATATACTGTACAATGTAGCAAACAGGAATGATTGCAACATAGAGAGCCAAAAATATCAGTAAATAGTAACAACCCTGCACTGAGGTCTGGACTTTTAGGTTAGGCCCGCTTCACACCACGGTTTGCTCCTGTCCGTTGGGATCCTGTTTTTTTTTTGCAGAACCGCACGGACAGGAACGGATGTGTAACTTCAATTGCCATTTGTGTGTCCGGATCCGGGATTTTGAGGGATCTGGACTGACAGAAAGAGCTGAGAGGGGCAGAGCCTGCAAAGTGCGGGCAAGTATGTTAGGGCTGTACTTTCACTTTCGTAGTGTATCCACATACCATTTTTCCTTATTTCGCTTTTGCAGTGTATTAAAAATAAAAAAAACACGCACCTCCCTGCAGAGTGTCCTGGGAAGACATCCGATCGCTGCAGGACCTGAATCGGCTGACCGGGTGGGGCGGCAACCCGATCAGCTGATGTGTCACCTGACAGCATCAGCTGATCGATCGCGCGGCCGGTTTTAAACCGATCAGCTGATTGTCAGGTGACACATCAGCTGATCGGGTTCCCGCCCACCCGGTCAGCCGATTCAGGTCCTGCAGTGGATGCCCGCATCGCAGGACAGTTAGCGGAGAGGTGCGCATTTATTTTATTACAATTTTTAACCATTGCTTTCTTTCCCTTTCGCAATGTATACATACATAGCAAAATTGAAAGTACAGCTCCCAGCTCTTTCTGTGTCCGGCACTAGACACAGAAACAGCATCCGGAGTTACCAATCCGGCCCTGTCCGTTCCGGTCTGTGTGGTCCTGCAAAAATCAGGATCCCCATGGACAGGAACAAAACCGTGGTGTGAACCCAGCCTGATTTATACATCCATTTGGTTTTCTTGAATTTCAATGATTACACGGACAGGCTCCGATCTGTGCAGACAGATGGCAACTGGTGTCCACTGACTGTTTTTTTAACAGATCCGTCATCAGTCACAAGAGATAGGGGTGGGAGGAGCTGTACCTTGCTTGTGAGCATGCTCAGTACTGCAAAACGCATCTGTTTCATGGGTCCGTTTTTTTTCACAGATCTGTACAGATCCGTCTCCATAGAGCTCCATGTTATTTGACACGGACAGCTACGGATCACTATCTGTCCATTGGTGTCTGCAATTTTCAAGGCAGCCCAAAGTTGGAGCAGTCTCTGATTCTGGGTGCATGAAAAAAAAAACTGCACAAACGGATCAGTGACAAAACTAACATGGATGGCCACTTATCCGTGCCCATAGGATAACATGGGAGGACAAAGCTGATCCGTGGCTATTTGTTTTAAAACGGAGAGACACGGATCAAAAATTATGCAGTGTGAAGGCCGCCTTATTCACACAGTGCATTCTTGCTGAAGCAAAATTTTGTTTAGTTGGTTTCACACTACCGGTTTTTGTATCCAGCAGGGATAAGGTCCCGTTCACACTGCATTTTTTGTACATCCGTGTGAATCCTCGAATTTCAAGGACCACAAGGACAGGCACGGATCTGTGCCAACTGATGCCCACGGATTCGTCATCAGCACCAGAGATAGGGATAGGAGGAGCTGTACTTTGCTTCTGAGCATGCTCACTACAGCAAAATGGATCCGTTTCACAGATCCGTGTTCCATAGACACCCATGTTATGTAACACGGACAGCTACGGATCACTGTCGGTCAGTTTGTGTCCACTTTTTACAAGGCAGCCCAAAATCGGTACAGTCTCCGATTCTGGGTGTATGTGAAAACACTGACACAAACTGATCAGTGACAAAACTAACACATGGACGGCCATATAGGACCAATCCGTGTCCATAAGGATCCATGGGAGGCCAAAACTGATCCATGGCTATCAGTTTTAAAACGGATATGCAGATCCCATAAAACACAGCCTAAGGTGAAAACCTACATCCCTGGCAATTGGATGCTCCCGCACCAGTATTATTACTGATCTGGCTGACTGATCCGGCGAAATACCGATTCGCGGGAGCATACAGCTGCATCACGTGACCGATCCGGTGAAAAAGTGAAACTGTCCTCTGGGCATGCTCAGTCAAAAACCTGGATCCGGAGTCCAGAACAAGGGGGATCCGGCTTCTGCAACATTTCATTTTAACCAACATGACTCTGGATCTGGTTGTTTATGGTTTTATAGGGATCCTGTCACCCCCAAAACACCTCTAAAGCTATTAAAAGCTGTCCCTAGAGCATGGGAACACTTACCCTACACTCCTTTTAACTCCTAAAAGCACCAAGTGAAATTGAAAATAAATGTTATTACACTACCTCATTAGGGATGATAATGAGTGACTATGGTATTCATAGTCACCCTGGCAGGCTGTCCCTCTTCATGATATCACGCCTCAATAGGCGTGATCTTCAAATCAGATTAAAATGCGCGCCTCCCCTCTCTCCTATGGCAGCCGGACCGCTGCAGTGTGCGGCTGGGTGACGCGAATCGCGTCATTTCTAGCGCCGGGTGACGTATGTGCACCCGCGCCGCTGTTAGCTTCAAGACCCGCACTGCGCATGCGCAGTGTGCGTTTTGAAGCTAACAAAGCGGCGCGGGTGTACTACGTCACCCGGCGCCGGAAATGACGCGATTCGCGTCACCCAGCCCCACTACAGGCCGGCCGAGACAGCACAGAGCGGGGAGGCGCGCATTTTAATCTGATTAGAAGATCACGCCTATTGAGGCGTGATAACATGAAGTGGGAGAGCCTGCCAGGGTGACTATGAATACCATAGTCACTCATTATCATCCCTAATGAGGTAGTGTAATAACATTTATCTTCATTTTCACTTGTTGCATTTAGGAGATAAAAGGAGTGTAGGGTAAGTGTTACTATGCTGTAGGGACAGCTTTTAATAGCTTTAGAGGTGTTTTGGGGGTGACAGGATCCCTTAAAAAAACAATGTTAAACTGCCTTTTTTTGGTTTCTGTCAAAAACAGTTCTCAGCCTGCATTCCCACTAAAAGTCAATGGGGGAGAAACCACACGCGGCTGCATAAGCTTCCAGCCAGATTTAAAAAAAAAAAAAAACAACAGTGTGAGACCAGTTTTAGTTGATACAGATCTCATGGCAGGAGAAAATCTGCATTTTTTGCTGCGAGTTTACTGTGTTTTTGTTGCATTTTTTGCCCATAGAACACTGCAAAAACGCAGAACAGGATTGACATGTTCATTCTTTCCAAAACGCAGCAAAACCTGTGCAGGTTTCAGTTTCTACAAAGAAATTACACCAATGTGTGGACAGTTTTTCCCTGAATCACATAGGATTTTCTGGGAAACAAAAACGCAGGTTTCGGTTACCATAGAGAAGCATAAAACCATGGTAAAAACGTAGCATGTGAACATAGCCTTAGATAATCCAGAACTGATATTAGCGGCTCTGGTGGCTGTCAGCGTGGTGGCACGTGCTCAGTGGAACATAGGGTTTATGTCAGTGTGCTGTCAACAGCGTTATCAGACTGCCAGCTATCACAGTAGGGGGACTGTAGGGCATCGTGACATTGGCAGAAGCACCAAACATCAGACATCGACCTCGGTTATTGAGAAATCCACAAGTGGAAATAATCCCCCTACAATACACAATTTAGATCCATCAGACGTTTTCTCAGAACAAGCTTTCAATCCGTTTTTGTAATTGGACTTGGAAATTGTCATCAATATCCCATCTATGGGGGTCTGACATCCCCCAATCAGCAGATACTGGAAGCACAGTGGACGCAGCAGAACAGCGCATCTCCATACACTAAGCAGCGTCCGGTCTTTATAGCTCATCAATACCTTTTATATTTCCCTAATTTTGTGTAATAAAAAAAAGGTTTAAAAAAAAAAAAAAAAGGATTTTATGTTTTGCCCTATGACCGGACCTTTTTTCCCCCCTAGTAAAGACAACAGTATTGTTTTTGCAGGATAACGATATGTTCATTGTTACTACTTGATGTGTAATTTTTTTTATTGACTTACAGGAACTTTTGGAAAGCGGATAAAGAAAAAAAAAAAAAGAAATTAATAAAAAAAAAAAAAAAAAAAAAAAAAAAGGCTACTCTGCAGTTTTTTTTTTTTTTTTTTTTACACAATTTGCACCGTTTGGATCAGGCCACATTTACACATCAGTTTTTTGCATCCTTTTTTCCCAGGACACTGATCCATAAGAGGTTCAATGAATCATTCACACATCTTGGGTATTTTTCTATTAGGCTGACGGCACACTGTCATGCATCAAACATGGAGTGTGTTTGATGCATGACAGTGATGCGAGTGTAATGCGTGTTTTTTGTGAGAGTGGTGAGCGTGTATGGCTTTATGCATGTGATTGTGCTGCGTGGGTGCGTGTGTGTGTGGTGCGTGTCAGTGTGACGCTGTCCGCGGTCCTAAAGCAAACTTCAGGTCCGCAGACAGCATTTGCTGGTAAATTTAAACTCTGCGGCTGTCTAAGCAGCAGAGTTTGAATTCGCCGGTTTCCTGGTACAGTAAGAATAACGTTTCCCCGCTGTCACAGCAGCGTGGAAAGATTATTCATGAAAACCCATCTGCTGTCTAATTTTAAAATTTCCAGGGGTTAATCGGTATATTAACCCCATCTGCAGCCTCTGTGCAGTATTTCAGCACAGAGGCTGCAGATGGGGTTAATAACCCAGTGTCTGAAGGGTTAAACTGATGTTGGTGTGGTGCCGGCTGGTGTCCAGGGAGTGTCCACACTCCCTGCACACCAGCTGCCACCACACCCTGGCAGTGCAGGGGATGATACATGGATTACATTAAAAGCGGCAATTGTCGGGAATGTTTTATTTTCAGAACAAGCGGCGTGGCTCCAGTACTTAGGGAGCCGCCCCTGGAAATGTACGCAATTTGCGTACACTAACAGCAGTAGACCCCCTAAAATGGAGGAGCTGTCCGGCCGCAGACCCCCTGAAATGGAGGAGCTGTCCGGCCGCAGACCCCCTGAAATGGAGGAGCTGTCCGGCCGCAGACCCCCTGAAATGGAGGAGCTGTCCGGCCGCAGACCCCCTGAAATGGAGGAGCTGTCCGGCCGCAGACCCCTGAAATGGAGGAGCTGTCCGGCCGCAGACCCCGTGAAATGGAGGAGCTGTCCGGCCGCAGACCCCGTGAAATGGAGGAGCTGTCCGGCCGCAGACCCCGTGAAATGGAGGAGCTGTCCGGCCGCAGACCCCGTGAAATGGAGGAGCTGTCCGGCCGCAGACCCCGTGAAATGGAGGAGCTGTCCGGCCGCAGACCCCGTGAAATGGAGGAGCTGTCCGGCCGCAGACCCCGTGAAATGGAGGAGCTGTCCGGCCGCAGACCCCGTGAAATGGAGGAGCTGTCCGGCCGCAGACCCCGTGAAATGGAGGAGCTGTCCGGCCGCAGACCCCGTGAAATGGAGGAGCTGTCCGGCCGCAGACCCCGTGAAATGGAGGAGCTGTCCGGCCGCAGACCCCGTGAAATGGAGGAGCTGTCCGGCCGCAGACCCCGTGAAATGGAGGAGCTGTCCGGCCGCAGACCCCGTGAAATGGAGGAGCTGTCCGGCCGCAGACCCCGTGAAATGGAGGAGCTGTCCGGCCGCAGACCCCGTGAAATGGAGGAGCTGTCCGGCCGCAGACCCCGTGAAATGGAGGAGCTGTCCGGCCGCAGACCCCGTGAAATGGAGGAGCTGTCCGGCCGCAGACCCCGTGAAATGGAGGAGCTGTCCGGCCGCAGACCCCGTGAAATGGAAGGCAGCTGTCCGGCCCGCAGACCCCTGAAATGGAGGAGCTGTCCGGCCGCAGACCCCCTGAAATGGAGGAGCTGTCCGGCCGCCAGACCCACCTGAAATGGAGGAGCTGTCCGGCCGCAGACCCCCTGAAATGGAGGAGCTGTCCGGCCGCAGACCCCCTGAAATGGAGGAGCTGTCCGGCCGCAGACCCCCTGAAATGGAGGAGCTGTCCAGCCGCAGACCCCTGAAATGGAGGAGCTGTCCAGCCGCAGACCCCTGAAATGAGGAGCTGTCCAGCCGCAGACCCCCTGAAATGAGGAGCTGTCCAGCCGCAGACCCCCTGAAATGAGGAGCTGTCCAGCCGCAGACCCCTGAAATGAGGAGCTGTCCAGCCGCAGACCCCTGAAATGAGGAGCTGTCCAGCCGCAGACCCCCTGAAATGAGGAGCTGTCCAGCCGCAGACCCCCTGAAATGAGGAGCTGTCCAGCCGCAGACCCCCTGAAATGAGGAGCTGTCCAGCCGCAGACCCCCTGAAATGAGGAGCTGTCCAGCCGCAGACCCCCTGAAATGAGGAGCTGTCCAGCCGCAGACCCCTGAAATGAGGAGCTGTCCCTGCTACTGTACACAATTTGC
The DNA here is from genome assembly GCA_033576535.1 of Allobates femoralis. Classification (NCBI taxonomy): domain Eukaryota; kingdom Metazoa; phylum Chordata; class Amphibia; order Anura; family Aromobatidae; genus Allobates; species Allobates femoralis. Next base: position 35,682,953 of record JARQOC010000006.1, read on the forward strand.
AATTTAACTCAGCAGCCGGGTTTTTAATATTCATCTGTCACCGCTGTGACTAATACATATTTTCAGCACAAAGGGATGGCTAGAAATGTCCAAGAATGGTGCAGGGACAGGTCTTATGAGACTGGGGGCTAATTTTTAGGGGTCAGGATACCTTTAAATACTGAGGTAAAGAAAACTCACCAAATACTCAGCGTGTGCACGAGGCCTTACAAATCCTGAGGTAACAACTCACCAAATACTCAGCGTGTGCACAAGGCCTTATGGTGGGGTTACACGTCCCGATATCGGGACGATATCGCATACAACGCCGCGGGAGCGCGCATTTCGGGAGCGCTTTTCCCGATATCGCATCGCCGGTTTACACGCTGCGATATCGGGAAACAACGTCCCTCCGATGTCTACGCCCACCAACCCAGGAACGACCAGTTAACATGGGAGTGAATGGGTGACGTGAGCGTAGACATCGGAGTTGGGCTGTCACACGCAGCGATGCTGGTACAACGGCCTTGCGATATCGGCGAGTTGAATAGCTTTGCTATTCAACTCCGATATCGTTTTGGCATCGTTCCAGCATCGCGTTGGATGCTAAAACAATACAACGCGCACACGATATCGGCTCCAACTCGCGACCCACGTGACTTTTTGTCGGAGTTGGGTCGGAGTTGGACGCCGATATCGCGGCGTGTAAACCCACCATTACAGATACTGAGGTAATCACTCACCAAATACTCAACGTGTGATAAGTCATATGATTAGCACACAGGTGCAGATCCATGAAAGCAAAACAAGGAATAAACTGTGACACACTATACATAACATAGAACTATATATAACAGAGTAGGGGTGGGAAATTAAGGTAGCAGGACCTCACACATAGCACCCAGTAGGAGCCCACAAATAGCCCCCTGTATGCAGCAGGAGCCCACAAATAGCCTCCAGTATACACAGGACCCCCACACAGACCCCTATATACAGCAGGAGCCCACAAATAGCCTCCTGTATGCAGCAGAAGTCCACACATAGCCCTGTGTATACAGCAGGAGCTCACAAATAGCCTCCTGTCTGCAGCAAGAGCTCACACATAGCCCCATGTATACAGCAGAATCTCACACATAGCTCTCTGTATACCACAGGAGCCCTCAAATAGCCTCAAGTATGCAGCAGAAGCCCACAAATAGCCTCATGTTTGCAGGAGCCCACAAATAGCCCTGTGTATACTGCAGCAGCCCACACTAAGCCCCTTATACACAGGAGGAGCCCACACATAACCCCCTGTATGCAACAGGAGCCCACACACAGCCCCCTGTATACAGCAGAAGACTACACACACAAAAACGCAAATAAGCACACTCAAGAAAGCAGACAGGACGCATGCGCAGGCACAAGAACGCAAACAAGCATAAGCACGCAAAAGAGCGCAGACAGGCACACGCACGCAAAAGAGCGCAGACAGGCACACGCACGCAAAAGAGCGCAGACAGGCACAGGCACGCACAAGAGCGCAGACAGGCACAGGCACGCACAAGAACGCAGACAGGCACAGGCACGCACAAGAACACAGACAGGCACAGGCACACGCACAAGAACACAGACAGGCACAGGCACACGCACAAGAACACAGACAGGCACAGGCACGCACAAGAACACAGACAGGCACAGGCACGCACAAGAACACAGACAGGCACAGGCACGCACAAGAACACAGACAGGCACAGGCACGCACAAGAACACAGACAGGCACAGGCACGCACAAGAACACAGACAGGCACAGGCACGCACAAGAACACAGACAGGCACAGGCACGCACAAGAACACAGACAGGCACAGGCACGCACAAGAACACAGACAGGCACAGGCACGCACAAGAACACAGACAGGCACAGGCACGCACAAGAACACAGACAGGCACAGGCACGCACAAGAACACAGACAGGCACAGGCACGCACAAGAACAGACGGGACAGGCACAGGCACGCACAAGAACACAGACAGGCACAGGCACGCACAAGAACACAGACAGGCACAGGCACGCACAAGAACACAGACAGGCACAGGCACGCACAAGAACACAGACAGGCACAGGCACGCACAAGAACACAGACAGGCACAGGCACGCACAAGAACACAGACAGGCACAGGCACGCACAAGAACACAGACAGGCACAGGCACGCACAAGAACACAGACAGGCACAGCACGCACAAGAACACAGACAGGCACAGGCACGCACAAGAACACAGACAGGCACAGGCACGCACAAGAACACAGACAGGCACAGGCACGCACAAGAACACAGACAGGCACAGGCACGCACAAGAACACAGACAGGCACAGGCACGCACAAGAACACAGACAGGCACACGCACGCACAAGAACACAGACAGGCACACGCACGCACAAGAACACAGACAGGCACACGCACGCACAAGAACACAGACAGGCACACGCACGCACAAGAACACAGACAGGCACACGCACGCACAAGAACACAGACAGGCACACGCACGCACAAGAACACAGACAGGCACACGCACGCACAAGAACACAGACAGGCATACATGCACAAGAACACAGACTGCACACACCACACACAGCAGAAGAACACACGGGCAAATGCTGGTCCCACATACTGTGCCCCTCCTTCTAGATATATTGCTTGTTTCATCATGTATGTAATGGATATATAAATGCATGATGTGAGCAAAATATCCAGATGGAGCAAACACACAGTGTGCTGCAGGGGCCTGGGGCATTTGAAATGATGCATTGTTTCGAATATCACATATCACAGCCCCCCAGCACAAGTGTGCACTTCACCCTCCATCTTGGATACAGTTGCATGATGCATCATTTCAAGTGTCCCAGGCCCCTGCTGCACACTGTGTTTGCTCCGTCTGGATATTTTGCTCACATCATGCATTTATATAACCATTACATACATGATGATGGAAGCAAAATATCTAGATAGAGGGGCACAGTGTGCAGCACCAGCACTTGACCCATGTAGTTTTGGACAGTCCTAGGCTCCTCCACTGCCTGTAGTCTCCCCATAACTGACCCACATTGTGACTGGATCACATTACATACGGAGCTTCCTGCTGCTGCCCGTGCATTGCTGTGAACTGAAGTGTAGGCACAGCAGCAGGAGTAGCACAAATATACAATAGATCAGGCTGAGGCAGCCTGGGCACCTTCTCTTCTGTCGCCGTCGGGTCTGTGAGTGCAGACTGGGCTCCCCGCCTCCCAGCACACTCAGAGGAAGCAGCTCCTCTCTGGCAGAGAGGTAGGTGTGGATGGTGGCTCCAAAAGCAGCACGCACCCGCGCTCTGCCCTGCCGCCAGCGGTGCCGCATGTCAGTAAGAGGGCGGCCCTGCCCCCAGCATCTTTTAAATCAGCGCCGGCGCCGTGATGCTGGCACTGCTGAGGATTATAATGGGGACATTGGGGGCCATTTACTTTATGCAACTTGGGCCCTCCTGGAGACCTGGGCCCGGGTCGGTAGCCCCATTTGACCTCATTATAATCCGCCACTGGAAGTCAGCAAACTGGTCAGCAAAGCCGTGCTAGGCCCGAAACCAGTGCATCTCCAGAGCCAGTGTGAGGTCCAGAGAGCGAGGACCGAAGGCAGAGGCAAGGAACACTACAGAGGGGGCAGAGGAGCCATACCGGCTTACCGCACCAGAACACCGGTCACTGGAGTCCAAGTCTGCACACAGCGAATAGAGAGCAGCCCAGCAGAGAATCCAGTACACTGCGGAGGCTTAGCTTCCCGGACACCTGCAGCACCCACATTTGAGAGCCAGGGACCGCAGGAGAGATAGCGGGAGCCCACAGAGAGAGCTCTCAGTGCAACAACATGGGTGTGGAAAAAAAGGAGGTCAGGCCTGGTTTCATGCTAGCCAGGCTTCGGGACAAGGCACAGAACAAGGAGGCCTATACCCCGCTCTGTGTGGAAATCCTGAGGTGTAGCCTTCAACCCGGAGAGTGTACCTGCAAGAACATCAGTAAAAGGTACAGAAAATGACTTATTTGTGTGCGTGTCCCTTCTTCAACCTGTCCCACACCAGAACAACTGCGCTACCCTATTCCACCATCCTACCCTTACAGCCCCGGGGAACTGGCTCTTCCTGGAAAGAGCCACAACACCTTGCTGCCGCCTATCACCCCGGAGGTCCCAGCAGCACCGGTGCCATCATCGGACCTACAGGTGGCGTCACGACCGACAACAACTTAAATCCCTGTAAATACTCCCCTTTTCATTGTCACCCAAGGGCACAGGCTAAGGCACAGACCACCCGAGAGACATCCCTGCACTCGACCGCCCGAGACCTGAGTACCCAGTCCCTTGTGGCCCCAACATTACCACTGTGCACACGTGGATTGTGGACCCTACGGCAGATGTCTTACATGGTGCTAACTAGTTGTGTACAACACAACTGACCCAGGTGAGTAGTGACATCTGTCTCATTACTTCTGTGTTAGTAGAATAAATCCCTATATTGCACTTGTGTTTCCTTTCTATAGTTGCCAGAAGTCAATGACACACTGAATAAAGTAATTATATAGATAGACACTTATGGCCACTTTACACACACCAACTTATCTGTCCAACTTCAGAACTTACTGGTTGCAGTGAAATCATGGACACATTGTTACATTTGTACACAGCCACAAAATGGAGCAATGTGTCCATGATTTCACTGCAACCAGTAACTTGTTCAGAACTTGGACAGATAAGTTGGTGTGTGTAAAAGGCCCTTAGGCCCGAGTCCCACTTGAGAGACTCACCGAGTCAAGAGCGTGCAACTGCATGTATCTGTATAGAGCAGCATGCTCCAGTCCAGAGGAGCGGGCGGCCGTGCAGGGTGATGCAATGCAAGTCTCACACATTTTATTACTCCCACTGAGAATAATTTTGCAGTTGTGATATTTTTGTTAGCCATTGAAAAGTAAGTAATGATGTTACAAAGCCAGTTTTCGAGACTTCGTTAACCTATTTTTGTGGAGTCGGAGTCAGATTCAGAGAAATTGAGGAGTCGAAGTCAGAGATTTTGCTCACCAACTCCACAGCCCTCCCTGCTGGCTGAGTCAATAAGGAGGAGCGATGCCGCAGCCATATGGGCCATTGTCAGATTAATGGATCCACCATTCAGTTTCTGTAACCCTCAGTAATCAGATGTTGCAGTTTTGGCAATCCTTGTGCAGCTAATCAATAAAATAAATTGATAGCCATACAATAAAACAGATATGAGTAGACAGAGTCCACTGGAGTGGGTCTCAAACAGGGGGGGCCTTATTAAGCATCCACATTTTTATGAGATATTGGTAGGTGGGGAATGGCTACTTGTCAGACAACCACATATTAAAAGCAACCATCATGGCATTTAGGTGTGGAAATGTGGCACCCCTGCAGGGGATTGCCACAGGATCCACCGATGCAAGGAGGTATTTACACCTTGGTACACACAGCACACCACACCTTCCACCCCAGACCTGAAGGGGGAGCTCTACTGGCTGCCTTAAGCCAGATCCCCTATAAAAGATCCAGGCCTGAGGGGAGGAGTCAGTTAGTCTGCAGTGAGCAGAGGAGAGAGCAGCAGTGAAGGAGCTGGTCGCTGGGATCAAGCCAGGCCCAGGACCAGGGAACACTGACCCAGCTGTGCTGCACCATAGGGAGAGGGTAGGAGGCCAGTGGAGGAATAGAAGAAGAAAGGGAACAAACCAAGCTTCCCTGTAGTTTACCCGGACACCGGAGTCCGACACTGCTAAGGCTACTTTCACATAACGATTTTGTCAAATCCGATGCTGTCCGATATAAATTGGACAGCATCGGATCTAAACTGATCCCTGCAATCGGATGCCAAATAGGCATCCGATCCAACATTCTGCAGGATCAGTTTGCCAGCTCCTCCTGTCACCTGTTCTCCCCTGTGTGTTCCCCCCTCTTCTCCCCTGTGTGCTCCCCCCCCCCATGTTCCCCCAGTGCTCCCCTCCTTTCCCCTCTCCTCCGGAATAAAAAATAAAAAAAAAATCTTTATTCTCACCTGTTCCACAACTCCCGCGGTGCTTCCAGCTATCTTCTTCTAGGACCTTCTCCTAGGACCTCTCGTGATGTCACAGTCACATGACCAGTTACCGCGGTAACCGGTCATGTGACTGTGACATCACGGCAGGTCCTATAGGCAGGAGATGCTGGAGACGCCGGGGGACTCGTGGACAGGTGAGCATAGATGGTTTATTATTTTTAACCCCTGCCTTACTTAATTTTACTTAAATACATACATTGCGGAAGTAAACATAAGATGGTTAAAAGCAGTTTTACTGTACTGAGCATGCTCAGTACAGTGAAATCGAGTCCGAGGACACATCAGATGTTTCCTCGGACCCTGCTCCATAGGGCCCCATGCTAAAAAAACATTGGACCGAATCGGATGTGCACTAAATGCCATCCGATTTGGTCCAATCCGATTTTGTCCGATTTTATTTTCGGTGCAAAAATCGGAGCATGCTCCAATTTTTGCAACGATAAAAAAAAAATCGGACAGAATCGGATCGGACCAAATCGGATGGCATTTAGTGCACATCCGATTCGGTCCGATGCCCATAGGGCTGTGTGGGGGCCAAAATCGATCCAATGTTGTCCGATCTTTATCGGACAGCATCGGAAATGAAAAATTGTAGTGTGAAACCAGCCTTACCAGGTACCATAGGTGGCGTCACGTAACCAATCCCCTTCACCACCATCCTCCCCCACTATCCCCACCATTGAGGGTCCAGGGCACGGGATCTGGGATCGACCAGCCGTCATTCCCCATCCAAGTCGTCACCAGCCCTGGTATCTGAGTACCCACTACCCTGTCGACCGCCATTCAGTTGGATATATATAATAAACAAATGGTTGGGGTTCACCACAGGGGGAGTCAGGGTCCTGGAGTCAGGGTCCTGGAGTCAGGGTCCTGGAGTCAGGGTCCTGGAGTCAGGGTCCTGGAGTCAGGGTCCTGGAGTCAGGGTCCTGGAGTCAGGGTCCTGGAGTCAGGGTCCTGGAGTCAGGGTCCTGGAGTCAGGGTCCTGGAGTCAGGGTCCTGGAGTCAGGGTCCTGGAGTCAGGGTCCTGGAGTCAGGGTCCTGGAAATTGAGGAGTTGAAGGTTTGACTTACCGATTCCACAGTCCTGGGGAACCCTCCACCATGATGACCATCTGCCCTATACAGAATCCCTTTAATCCTCTCACTCCCACAGTTCAGGCTTCTTTACTACATCCACTGATGACATTGTACATGCCTGTAATTCCTATCCTGGAGATATGTGAGCTCAATGATTAGAGGCTTCACGTGCACAGATCACACATGGCTCCTCTGTGCGCTCACGTGACGCCTCATTGTGATTCTAGTACGGATATAATGTACATTACTGGTGGTGACTCATGCTGGAAATTCTCGGCTCACTCGATGTGATGCTGCTTTGCATGAACAACAAGCATAAAAAAAATAATACTACACAATTAAAGGAGCAGCAACCGTCCATAGCAACAGGTGCCTTGCTGCATCCGGCACCAACATTTGTCTGCACTGAATACTTAGTGCAGGAGATCGTGACTTGTGCTCCTCCGGCCAAAGTACTATGCTTGAGTCACCCCAATCCGGGGCGTAAGAGCCTCAATTATAGGATTGTCAGCTCAGAAGTAAAGTCAGCGCCATTCGGGCGGTATGATGCCGGATCCAACGTACCTTTAGTTGATATATGAAAATGCTGGATTGCCGGAAAAAAAAAAAATGTTTCAAAGTTGCAGAAAAGGGTGCAATAGCTGAGTGACAGGTGCAGCGGGGCCGGACTATGTGGGTCAGGTTCTCTCAAATATCTTCCTCCTCCCGGCTTGCCCCCTTTTCTTTCTTGCTTTAAATTTTGCACCGCAGCACGTGTGCAATGGTGATGCAAACGTGTTGTCATTAAAATAGCGGTGAAGTCAGCGCATGTGTGTACTGCAATCTCCAGCGCCATTTTATTGTGGAGACACATATGAGCAGCATTGGCGCATGCGCAAATTGAATTTTCTTGTTTCATCTGTGCACCCGCCCCAGCCACTTATAATAGTGTCCACAGGGTCAAATTAAAATTGATCTCCGGCACCATTTCACTAACGACACTGTGGAGATGAACACGAGTGGCATCGCCGCATGCGCAGATTTCATTTGGTCTTTCCCCATCTGCTCAGGCATCGCCTGCCGCTTGTAGTTGTAGCCAGTGTTATTAATATGGCGCCAGAGAACGCGATATGCGCATGTGCCGACTCCAGTGCCATTTTAATGTCGACACAATTACAACACTAATGCACATGCGCCGCAAAATTTAAATAAAGGGGGCGGGGCAAGCCAGAAAGAGGGAGATCTACACAAAGACCCGGCTATCCATCGTTTAATATATTAACTAAAGCTACGATTGGATTCAGCATGTAGTGCCTCTATGGCACTGGCTTTACTTCCTATAATCCTGGTGGTTGGTTCTTAAAGGGTCCATTACTTAAGGGAGCACACTGCACTACTACTGTTGCCATAGCTAGAAAGAAATTCACAGCACCCCTGAAACACCCCATTGGGGTCCGACAGTTGCTATTTGGCTTTGTCGTGTCAAAGTGCAATAAGCAAGTAACTCACACCTCTGGGGGTGGACAGGCCGAACGCAGTGCTTCATACTTATAGGAGGCAGTCAGGTTCTGGTCCGGAGACCCGTGATACTTCAACACTTGCAAAATCGGCAGGGTATCAAATACTTATTCTCCACACTTTATGTATTCGGCCATGTTGGTACACCTGCAACGCCAAGCTGGGTGTCATAAGAGGTAATAGTGCAATACACTGCAATATTACTATTACAGGTATATCAGACTGCAAGGAGGAAAAAAACAGGTGAGGGGTGCTCAGGTGAGCCAGAGTCAGCCCTGGTAAGTCCCATCACTCTCCCGAGAGTCAGTGCTACAAGATGCCAATATTCCTCTACACCAGGGGTCTCAAACTCAGCTGCGTTGGTGGGCCGCACATAGAAAAACATTTATAGCGGGGGGCCGCATCTCTTGTAGGACTAAGTGATATTTTTAGTAATACCAAAATTTCTTTCTCAATGTAGTAAAGTACAAGTCCTGATCCCTTTCTTGTAGTAATGTCTCCATCCTGTAGTAATGTCCTTTTCTACTGATGTCCCCCATCCTGATCCCTTTTTCTAGTGATGATCCCCCATCGATCATGGTCCCCTTTTGTAGTGATGTCCCCCATTCTGATCCACTTTTCTAGTGATGACCCCCTTCCCATTCCCCTTTAGTAGTGATGTCCCCCATCTTGATCCCCTTTAGTGATGATGTCCCATCCCGATCCCCTTTTATAGTGATGTCCCCCATCCTGATCTACTTTTATAGTGATGTCCCCCATCCTGATCCCCTTTTATAGTGATGTCCCCCATCCTGATCCCCTTTTATAGTGATGTCCCCCATCCTGATCTCCTTTTGTAGTGATGTCCCTATCCTGATCTACTTTTAAAGTGATGCCCCCCATCCTGATCTACTTTTATAGTGATGCCCCCCATCCTGTTTTACCTTCTTACACACTCAAATACACACTCTATCACACTCACACACAAACCCCCCCACACACACACACATACTCTCAAACACACTCTCACACATCCTCATACACACTCTTACACTCACACTCATACACACACTGAAACTCGCACACACTTTCTTATACACACATCCTCACTCACACACTCAGTCTCACACACACACCTTTTCACACACACTCACACTTTTCTCACTTTAATGATGCATCGTTCAAGTGCAGGGGGCCGCCGCAGTCCCCACTGTACTGACTTCCGGCCTCCGCTGTGCTAAGACTTCCTCCAGCCGCCGCTCAGACAAGCTCTGTTGCTCATCAAGATCAATGCAATCTACAAGCCAGAGGCCTGCAGGTGACGTCATATTCTGCCGTCAGCTGCGGGCCTCTCATTGGCTGGCAGCTTGCATTGATCTTGCTGAGTGGCAGAGCTTGTTAGTGGTGCGGACAGAAGTCATCACACAGCGGGGACTGCAGCGGCGCCCTGCACTGGGGCAATGCATCATTAAGTTGTCCAAGGTGCCGCGGGCCGCATAGTGAAGCCCCTCGGGCCGCGAGTTTGAGACCCCTGCTCTACACCCTACAGACCACACCGTCCTCATCCAATGAGTTATAAATGACTCCGGACCCCCTGCTGCACAAGTCCCTGCCCGCTGTGCCCACTGACAAGCAAACTACCTGCACCAATGCTACTCTGGATCTCCATTTTTTTTGTTTTTACACAAGCAATCTGCAACTACAATTCCCAGCATGCCTTGCAAGGTTGCAGATGACAAAGTATACTGGGGACTTGTAGCTTCACAGCAGGTTGCAGCCACAAACCTCAGTGTTACAACACTAACTGGGCGCTCATTCTTCTAATTGTGAAACTACGACTCCCAACAGGCTCCGTCAGCCCCTCTTCACCCGCCTTGTGTTTGTGTGGGTTTCCTCCAGGTTCTCTGGTTTCCTCCTACACTCCAAAGATATATAGGAAATGTAGATTGTGAGCCCCAAAGGGGACAGTGATGATGAGACTACAACTCCCAGCAAGTCCTGCCAGCCACCAGGAAACTACAACTCCCAGCATGCTTTGCAGAGCTGCAGCTGACACTGAAGACTTGCAGTGTAGAGTAACAGGTTGCATTGCAAGACTATAACCCCCAGCAAGCCCTGCCATAAACTCTCACTGATTTCTGTGAAACTACAACTCCCAGCATGCTTTGCAAGGGTGCGACTAACACTAAAGACTTGCAGTAATGTAGACTACAACTCCCAGCAAGTCCTGCCAGTTGCCCGCTAATTGCTATGGAACTACCACTCCCAGCATGTCCTGGGAGGTCCTGGTCCCTCTCCAAGGGTTGGAGGCACTAGAGCTCCCAGCCTGGCCTCCAGTGTGTGCAGAACTACAGCTCTCAGCATGCTTTGCAGGGCCGCAGCTGACAGTGAACACTTGCAGTTCTGTAGAGTAACAGGTTGCAGCCAGTCGCTCTCCCATTGTTATGGAACTACAGCTCCCAGCTTGTCATCCAGTATGTGCAGAACTACAGCTCCCAGCATGCCTCACCGGGCTGAGGGCGGCAGGGCATGCTGGGAGATGTAGTTTCACCGAAGAATGCAGCCACAACTTGTAGCGGTGAGTGCAGCTCCTCCGCCCCCCCCGCCGCTCCCTGCACACAGGAGGCTGCACTCAGCATCCGCCGCCGGCAGCCGCACCCCGACATGTACACCCACCTGCCGGCTCTCCGCTCACTCCCAGGATCCCGCACATCAGCTGCCGCCGCTCCTCCACCATCACCCGCTCCAGGCTGCTCTATACCTCTCTATACCTCCGCACCCAGCTCCCGAGCCACGCCCACCGACCGGCTTCTGTCATAAGCCCCGCCCACCGCATACCGAGCGGTGCCGTCATTCCCCGCCTACGTCCTTATAATCACGCCCATTACACGCAAAACTCCACCCCTCCACCTCTAGTGCCGGCACATAGACATAATCTCTAAAGTCACACCACGCCCAATTCTACTCAAGACTCCGCCCCTATACAGGCACTCAGAAAGAATTGGCGCCATGTCCCGCCTACTGACTCATAATAACGCCCACTCCACTCAAGACTCCGCCCCTCTACCTTCACTTACATCGAATCAACCCCCGCCCCTAACGTCACACCACGCCCCTTTGATGTTTTTGGCTTCTCCCTGGTCCGCACGTGTTCCGCCTCTCCCGTTATTGTCGGGGGACGGCCTTAAAGTGACAGCCACACCTGATGGAAACGTCAAATTTAACCCTTTCCTTGTCGCTTTCCCCACTGCAAGCTTTTTCATTTTTGCACTTTCATTTTCCTTTCTACTCAAACTTTATTTTCCCAAACTTATTTTTTTTTAGTTTTTTCTATCTTTTACCCCAATTTTTTTTAATTTTTTATTTTCGTTTTCTGCAGGACAAACGGTTCGTATACAAAATACAAAGGCAATGACAGTAAGAAATGAAAAACTCAGGATTATTAGTGTTACTTTTATTAACTTAGGTTTTTGGGAATATTGTTATTTTTCTGTGTGGCTAGACTGGGCACTTGCCCAGGGCCCCTAGCCATGGAGGGGCCCACAGCTGGGAGCTCCCCCCAACTATTGCTTTTTGGGGCAGAAATGTACTTATTTCTCTGCCTCTTGTCTTGCTGAATGCCAGGCTGTCAGTGTTCTATGTATCTCATGTCAGGAGCGGGAGCCGCACTGTTCAGCTTGTCAGGTCCAGAGACTGAGATGAAGTGAACATGATGGAGGTACAGATTACAGTGGACAGCACAGACTATGCAGGACATGAGGTACAGAGAGATCATCACGCAGGGGCGGACTGGCCCAGGTGGCAGGGGGGGCAAGTGCCCCCTGGGCTGGTTGTATAGCCCTCATCTAGAGCCACCTCCCACAGAAATGGGCCGGCCGGCGGCGCTTTTTGGCCGGCGCTGTGATACAGCAGCAGACACGGCGCGGGTGACACAGTGACTGACCGGCGATAGCACCATGAAAGATGAAAAATAGACTGATAGCACCAAACACCCCCCCCTTCCCGGCCACCAAAAAAGTCTGACAGCACCCTCCCTTCCCCGGCCACCAAAAAAGTCCAACAGCACCCCCCCCCCCTACCGCTCCTCACCTAAGGGCTGGCAGAACAAAACTGCCACCCTGAGTTAGTGTCGCCAGCGAGCCCCTGATCATCAGCATATCCAGTGATTTTGTAGCCAGGGCCAGACTGGCCTCTAGCCACAAATACCTGGATGTGCTGATGATCTCTCCACCTCATGTCCTGCAGAGGCCATGCTGAGGACCCCGACCCAGTCATCAGTAATCACAGGCAGCGGCTGGCACTGTACCTTTAAATGAGTACATGTGCCGGCCACCTGCATGACAGCACAGTACTCACATGACGCTGCCATCCTGTGAGCAGCGGGGAAGGCCTGCTCCGTTGTATCCTGGTAAGCAGGGGCTGGCTGGCCCAGGGGGCAAGGGGGCAGATGCCCCCCAGGCCAGTGGTCAAGCAGCAGTTTTGTGGCTGCCTGGCCATCTGTCATGTTGGTGTGGTAGGCCGCTCTGCCCCTGAAGCTCACTGCTCATGGGCCACTGCTGTGTGCTTTTCCCCCAGGCTTACATTTGCCAGCCATCCACTGCCGGTAAGTGAGGCCTCCAGACAGTGATGGGGCAGGAGATTTAATGTTTGTGCAGGCAGGAGATGGCCGGACGCTGCTCACTTCCTCACATGCCCAGGGCTGGATACCTTCATGTAGGATCAGTGGGATTTATTACTTCACTTTGACTCCTCATGTAAGTCAGGGGCCGGGCACTCAGTGGGAGGTCATTGGCTACCGAACAGTCTGAAGGGTTAAAGTGCTGCCATAAATCTCACTGTGCCCCAGACACAACTGCTGCAGGTCTGACCATACAGAGTCCTGGCAGAGGGCCAATCCATACATGATGTCCTATAGCCAGACTGCTAGCCCAGGCATGGACAAAGTGCAACCCACAGTTCACATCGAGCCCTTTGAGGCGAAGTGCCCACGATCTGGAGACACTGCATCTCTTCTGCAAAGACATGAGTGTCGTCTGTGGGAGAACATGGCATCTGTGCCCCCAATCAGGATTCTGGGCACAGCGAAAGCACACTGCATGCAAAAAGCTGTTAATCCTGATCGTGGGCACACAGCCTGACTGTTCCAGCCCCCTCCCTCTACCCACTAGTCGAATATGCCTGCTATCTCCATAGGATGCGGACAGCAGTGATCACATTGGTGGAGGGCAGTGCCGCTGGCTCCGTCTTCCACCAATCATTGTGTGGTACTGCAGACAAAAAGACGTCACATCATCTTGTGTGCTTATATATACAGGTTGTGTGGAGCTTGAAATGTATCCTGAAGGCAATGTGGGGCTCGTACTGTATATAGTACTCCGACTCCAACTAAAAAACATTGCCCACATCCGCTTCTTCCTTGACCACAACACGGCTAAGACACTTGTCCATGCCCTCATCATCTCCCTCCTGGACTACTGCAACCTCCTGTTCACCAGCCTCCCCGCCTCCTCCCTTGCACCTCTCCACACCATCCTCAACTCTGCTACCCGACTCATCCACCTCTCTCCCCGTTACTCCCCCGCCTCCCCTCTCCGCTGAACCCTCCATTGGCTCCCCACCCCCAGAGATCCCAATTCAAAACCCTAACCCTGCATACAAGGCCATACACAACCTGTCCCCTCCCTACATCTCCGACCTGGTCTCCCGCTACCTCCCCTCGCGCAACTTGCGCTCCTCCCAAGAACTCCTTCTCTCAACCGCCCGCATCTCCACCTCCCACAACCGCATACAAGACTTCTCTCGTGCATCGGCCATACTTTGGAACTCCCTCCCCCACCACATCAGACACTCCCCTACCCTGGGATCCTTCAAGAAAAACCTGAAGACCCACCTCTTCCTACAAGCCTATAACACACATTGAGACCCAATCCACTGCACCATCTCAGCTCTCCCCCTCCTACAGTCTTCCCTCCCCACCCCCCTAGACTGTGAGCCCTAGCGGACAGGATCCTCTCCGTATTGTAACCGTACGATTGATTTGTCATCGTTTCTACCACTTGTCTCTGTCTACCCTCTCACTTGTAAAGTGCCATGTAACCTAATGGCGCTATATAAATACTTAATAATAATAAATAATAATATAGGGCTATGTGGAGGTTTATACTTTATATAGGGGTTATGTGGAGGCTTATACTGTATATAGTGGCTATGTGGAGGCTCATACTCTATATATAGGAGCTATGTGAGGGCTCATACTGTTTATAGGGGCTATGTGGAGACTCATACTGTATATAGAAGGCTATGTAAGTGCTCATCTTGTATATAGGGGGCTTGTGTGAAGGCTCATACTCTATGTAGGTGGGTTATGTGTGGGCTCACATTGTATATAGAGGGCTATGTAAGGGCTCAACTTGTATACAGGAGGTTATGTGGGGCTCCTATGGTGAAGCAAGAAAATGTAAATTAGAGGAGTCAAATGTAGTACAACTATATTTATGTTTATCTGACTGTAGTCCATGTGCACATGTTGAGCATTTGGTGATTTTTTTTTTTTACTTCACTATTTGTAAGGCTCACTCAGGGCCGGTCATTAGACATGTGCAAGTGGAGCGGCAGCACAGGGCACCATTCAGCCTAAGGCCGGCCTTGGGCTCACTAACTTGCATTGCTGATTTTGGTCCAACTATCTTTAAATAGTCACATGACCGATCGCCTGATGTTGCTGTTAGGGTACACACTGGCGTGAAAGTCGGACAACTGCAATGCAAGTTTTTCTCGCATTGCAGTCAGACCAATGTTATTCAATGTCCGAAAGTACATTTGCGAGTGTCGTGCGTTTTTTTCTCTTCCCGATTGATGGACGAGAAACCAATCGCAACATGCTGCGACAGTATGCCATTCACACGCGAGACTCGCCGATGCAAGTCTATGAGTCCGACAAAATCACAGACTTCATATGGACTGCACACGGACAGCACACGGATCCTCTGAGAGGTAGTGGTATAACGATCACGATCGCAGGACCTATAGGGGGCCGCGCCCGCCAGACGCCCCCTGCGCCTGTCGATCGCAGTGCTGGGTCCCCGCTTCACATGGATGTGCGTCCCGGAGGACACACATCCATGTGACAGTGTGGCAGATAGGGCCCATGTGTCAGGGAGAGGAGGGGAGGGCGGAGCCTCCTGCTTTCTGCTGCTACTCCCGTCCGTCCTCTCCTCTGACCTGCCGGCTTCCTGGCCTGCGTTCCACTGTGCCGCCTCCTCCCACTTCCTGCTTGAGTGCACAGTAGAACGCAGACCGGCGGCACCGCTTCTTCCTCTTGAGTCAATTCTCAGAGGAGACAGCTGTAGCAGCGAGGGAACCAGAAAAGGTAAGTAAAGTTCTCTTTTTTTTTTTTAATAATTACTGCAGTATGGCCAGAGGATTATACGGTAGGGGGGGGGGGCTGAAGGGGGTCATGTATAAGGCTGCACATAATACTGCACTATATGGGAGAAGGCTGCACATAATACTGCACTATATGGGAGAAGACTGGATATATAATACTGCACTATATGGGAGAAGGCTGCATATATAATACTGCACTATATGGGAGAAGGCTGTATATATAATACTGCACTATATGGGAGAAGGCTGCATATATAATAGTGCACTATATGGAAATGATATGAGGCTGCATATATAATACTGCACTATATGAAGAGATATGAGGCTGCATACATAAGGCTGCACTATATGGAGAGTTTTGAGGCTGCACTATATGGAAAGTTACAAGCCTGTGTGGCGCCCCTGCGTCCAAGAGGCCATAAAGGGAACTGCAGCCAGGCCGGTAGGACACTTGTTGCACACCAACACCCTCACAGCCCACACAACCCATGTGCAAGAGAAGGTTAACATCCAGCCCTGAGATTAGATACTCTATGAGATTGAGGGGTGGTGGATCAGAGGAGTGGGTTGGGCAAACACGTAGTCAGGTGACTTGACAGTATATAGTGAGGGGGAGGAGTGAAGGAAGTTAGTAGGCCCAGGGTGCCGAGCTGAAAAGACCCAGGAGTAGGCGCAAGGTGCCGAGATGCAAAGACCAAAAGCTGAGCTGTAAAGACAGAAAGAGAAACACACGTCCTGTGAGTGCAAGGCCTAGGAGCGCAGAATCCGTACTGAGCCAGTGTGAGTCAGAGGGGAGAGAAAGCCCATCCGACGCTGATGCCACCAGGAGTGTGACAGAACAGAGAGGGACGGTGGAACCCGTGCCCTAGACAGCAGCTAAAGCCACTGACTGCAGGCGGAGTAGTCCTCCTATATACCGAGAGAAACAGAAAGGAGAGAGCCTGGTAGAGCCTCGTGCTGAGGACTGCTGGAGGCTGGGCTGAGTAGAGTGTCGGCTCTAGAGGGGACCGCAGTTTACCCGGGATCCTCAAACAACACGACGGGGGACCACAGCTCCACGTTAGGGTCCCCAACCCAAAGGGCAGGCAGCTCAGTGACAACCAGGAGGGCCCACGAGGGGTCCGAGTCACCGCCATACTGTCCAGCGCAACACACACCACCCGTACAGACGGAGACCGTAGACAGCCCGGAAAGGACACTAAAGACTGTATGAGGGGTCACAGAGAGAGAGGCCTGGCTGCAGAGTAAAGGGAACCCGGAGAGGGAGAATGTGCCCGTGTATTGAGAACTGTGCTTGAACTGTGTAACAACTGCAAATGACCTGTAACTTGCTTGAAGGAAACCAGGGCTGTGGAGTCGGAGTCGTGGAGTCAGAGTCGGAGCTAGTTTTGGCCGGAGTTGGAGTCGGAGTCGGTAGAAATGTACCGACTCAGACTCCAGCTTTAAAAAAATGTATTAATATTTCATAATTGAACTTTCATATTAATTTTATAAATGTTACTCAAATATTTATGTTCTATAAAACTATGAACAACAGTGATAAGCAGTTCTGCTGGAGATAGAGACATTTCTTACTTCTTGTGTGTCACTGTTCTCCACTGCCCTTATCTATTCTTATACTTGGTTAACTTCATGCTGCCCCAACCCCCCTACTTACAATGTATGAAACTGAAAGTGAAAATGTGTTGCAAATTCTTAGTAGTAACTTGGCTCCTCCTCGTCTAGACTAGATCATACTAGCCGGTGTGCATCTTCCAAGCATCTCACAGCTGCCTGCTACTCAGAAGGAGAGGAAGACTGTAAGAAGTATTATCCACAAACTTTGCATCAGTTAACTGTGAGTACATGAGGAATAATAACAGTATTACTGACCAGTATATCAGTTGTACGACCTGGCAATAATTTTGTACAATTGTTTTTAGGAAAAACAATTGTCATTTGGATTGTGAATGCAGAATTAAAAACCTGAGAATGTCAAAGAAGCATCACATTAAATCAGCTGTATTTGAACATTTCACCATCACTCAAGATAGAAAACATTATGTCTGTCAGTGTATGACAAATGATCCAGACGAAAACAAAAGCTGTGAAGCGAAGATAAGTGCATTTTCAGGCAAAGATAAAAATGCTCCTACCAGAGCTTCTAATCTAAAGAGACATTTACAGCGCTTCCATCCAGAAGTACTGAAAGCAGTGGATGAGAAAGACTGCATCCAAACCAAAGAACCAGTGCCCAGCTCTTCCGGTCAAGCAAAGGAGCAGAGAACTTTGCAGCCATCAGTTGCAAGATATTTTGTCAGTGACAAAGTTACTGTGACAATGACAGTAGATACATTTAAAAAACAGATCATAGAGCTTGTTGTAAAGGATAGTGTGCCTATTTCATTATTTTCACGACCAGCTTTTATGTGTTTGAATGGAGAAATGGCCCGCAAGCTTGGTGTTTCTCTGGAGAGAGAGAGTATTAGAAAATTAGTAATCGAAGAAGCTTTTAAACAAAAGAAAGAACTTAAAAAAACTCTCAAGGGACGCTTTGTGTTTCTTAAAATGGATGCCTGCACACGTCACAGAGTGAACTATTTTGCCATCAATGTCCAGTTTGTTTGTGACAAAAATGAAATAATTACCAAAACATTGGCAGTAAAAGACACCAAAGCTCATCACACCAGTGAGTTTCTCCAGGTCTTGGGGAAAAGGTTCTGCAAGACTATGAACTTAAAAAAGAGCAAGTTCTTTCTGTCGTAACTGACAATGCTTCAAATATGATAAGTACTATTAAGCTAATGAATGAGAGTAATGATGGTGACCAGCAGCTAGAAGAACATTCTGGGTCCACGGACACAGAAATGTTTGAAATAGAGGAACACAGTATAACTGAGGAACAAACTGAAGTTGCTTCAGATGAACTGCTACATGATAGTTTAGATAATCTTGTTGAAACTGTGTCAATGCGATCTTTCATTCATCACATGCGCTGTGTTGAGCATACGCTACAGCTGGCTATAAGAGACAGTCTGCAAGAAGGACATGCTGCTGCACTGATTGGCAAGGTGAGAAAATTGGCTACTGTTGCCAGAACCCCTAAAGTTGACTCAATTTTGAAGAGACGTGCTGGAAAAGGGGCAATTATTGATCAAGCCACACGATGGGGCAGTACTTACTTAATGATTCAGCGCTTGGTTGAACTGAAAACCTTTCTTGTAGACA
Source organism: Allobates femoralis (assembly GCA_033576535.1). Classification (NCBI taxonomy): domain Eukaryota; kingdom Metazoa; phylum Chordata; class Amphibia; order Anura; family Aromobatidae; genus Allobates; species Allobates femoralis. Next base: position 35,702,183 of record JARQOC010000006.1, read on the forward strand.
TGGCTAACCCTCAACTGACGCTAAATGAAAGTCAGTGGAATCAGGTGACTGAGCTGGAAAAATTGCTAGAGCACCCATTTACAGTGACTAAAAAATTACAAGCAGAGGACTTAACTCCAGGTATTTTCTTAAAGGAGTGGAGGAACCTGATGCTTCGCCTGTCCCAAAGAGGAGGGTTAATTGCAAGTGGCATTGCTACATCAATGAAACGGAGAGAGGAGCTACTATTACAAAATAACATTCTTTTGGCAGCTGTTTATGTAGACCCAATGCATCGGATTCTTCTAGATGATCAACAGCTGAGTAAAGGAAAAGAAGCTCTGTTTGAAATAGCAGTAAGGATGAAAGGATTGCAAAACAGTCAGGAGGAACAAGAAGAATTTGATCGTCCTGCCACATCTTCACCCTCATCATCAACTGATGAAGAATTTAATATCGAAAAAAATTTGGATCACAAGGACCGTGCAAAGCGTTCCCGCATGGAAGAGTCATCCCCATCAAAGAACACAGCCAGTACATTTCAGCAGAATTTTTCATGTGCACTAAAAGAGATTGAGAAATTTGATCGTTCATCAAAAATAACAGTGCAACAAGCGATTCCCCTGTATCCTGACATTGTCAGAGATGTTGCCCGAGTGGTTACTGCTTTGCCACCAACCCAAGTTAGTGTAGAGAGGTTGTTCTCTGCTCTCAAAATAATTAGATCAGACTTGAGGGCATCCATGAAGGAGGATCTGACAGAGGCTATACTTTTTCTGAGGACAAATGTATAGATTTCTTATTAACAGAATAACAGGGTTTATTGAAATTTACTTACAGTTTTGAAAAGTTTATAAAAGTTATTTGGTATATTCTAATTGTATCTAATAAATATAGTGTTTGCTCTAAGTGGTCTGATTATTTATATGATGTTGAGAAACTGAATAAGCTCCATGTTAATATTTTACAACAGTAAATTTATTGTTACGAAGTGGCCATTTATGAAGGAGTCGGAGTCGGAGTCGGAACGTGATAAAATCCAGGAGTCGGAGTCGCAACTGTGTCTTACCGACTCCACAGCCCTGAAGGAAACAAAGAGTAAAGACACGGAAAACCCTGTCTGCCTTGGTCCATACATCCTTCTCTCCCTACAGAAAGCCTGTCAGCACCAGCAAAGAAGAGAGATCTGCAGCGTCTGCAAAGTAAGTGTGCCACACACAATAGACTTAACCCTTACTGCCCCGGGGACACAGTTCTTCCCACTGGAACTATACCATCTCCGCTGCCATCACATTATTATTATTATTATTTTATTATTTATTCATTTATATAGCGCTATTAATTCCATAGCACTTTACATACATCAGTAATGCTGTCTCTCTCTTGGAGCTCACAATCTAAACATCCTATCAGTATGTCTTTACAATGTGGGAGGAAACCGGAGTGCCGGAGAAAACCCACGCAAACACGGGGAGAAATACAAACTCTTGCAGATGTTGTCCTTAGTGTCCTTGGGGGAATTGAACCCAGGACCTCAAGACCCAGCGCTGCAAAGGCTACAGTGCTAACACTTGAGCCACCGTGCTGCCCATCACATCACCCCGGAGGTTCTGCAGCAGCGGCGGCCCCATCACTGGCCGCATCAAGTGGTGTGTCACGACTGACATTTCCTCTGTAAATATTCCCCCTTTATTTGCCGAGCCCGGGACATGGTCCGGACCGAGCCACCCGTGACTTCCCCGACACCATCCGGTCCAGTACCGAGTACCCCTGTCCCGTGGGGCCCGACAAACCTGGCGTCACGAACAGGATCTACCCGGTCCAAAAGAATTGGACCCGTGCGCCTAAATCGTGAGTTCTGGACTTTCCCGCCAAAATCTAACCTTAATGGCGGCCATAAGGGACTAGCGCCGTGTGCAGGGGAGGCGTTCCCAAGACTCCCATCGTGGGCCGGCCCGGTCCAAGGCGCGAAAAGAAGGTCCTGCCCTGGCTCTCCTTAACTCCGGGAGAGCCACTATATATGTCACTCTCAAGGAAGAGCCGCCGCCCCTAGACCCTCCTCCTAAGAAGCTGGCGGGCATGAAGAAGGAAATCGTCATCAGGAGGGGGCGGAGCGAGCAACCGGAAGAGAAGCAGTCGCCATTCGAGTACATGCGGACGGAAGCGGAGAACGCCCAGAAGAACGCTGCACCCGGAAGACCACGAGTGATCCCGGAGGGCCCACGGAGTGACCCGGTGGAGGAACCCGGCCGAGGAAAGACCCCGTGTGACCTAGACGAGATGGCAAAAGGAGGAGAGCGTCCCCACGTCCAAGACACCCGGCGGGGTGTGCTGCGGCTGCTACCCCAGCGGATGACACGGGCCCAAGAGGAGCATCGGACCCGGATCCAGATTAGTGTCGATCACTGCCAGAGCTACGAGACTCTGTCCATACAACCCGGCTGGGTTGGAGCAACACTTGAGCCCGGTACTAGAGGTGACATATTCATAAACAAGCGGGAAGTAGAAGAACACCTCCCATCAGACCATCCAGATAGACAAGTGGAAGTAGGAGAATGGGTGTCATACCACATTGTGGAAGGCGAGCGTGGCCCATACGGCATTAGAGTAAAGAGACTGTGCCTAGACCCTGCGGAAGAAGATGACATGCCCGCATTAGAGTACCCTGAATCCAATGATGACCCGGACGTCATAAGCTACACAGACGTGGCTGTAAACACTGATCCAGTGACCATACTTGAGACTGTTGCCCCAAAGAAGGATGCCATAACCCAGACCCCGTAAAGCTACTTGCTGATAGCTGCCCTACAGAACCTGGAAGTGTATTCCAGAAGGAGACCATCATCGGTGTTGCCGTTGAAGCAAGGCAAGAAAGAATGAACACGGGTCCTGCATCAAGAAAGAAGACACTGTAAGTGTGAATGTGCATTTTTCCTTATTGCTCCCATCGTTTACCTGAATGAATGCTAGCATTCCCCTGTTTGTCCTTTATATGTTTATTGAACATTGATATCATGAACAGTGACGTGATAAAAACTTTCCTTGTATATAGTTGAGCACCTGTGTGTGCTACCCTTTGGTTTTAAAACCAGCTATGCACGTGAGACGTAGTGCATTGAACTTTGAACTGTTTGGAAGCTGCTTTTTGAGAATTTTTGAACTTTTTGCACTTGTGCCTTGGAGTAGTGCTGCCTATTTCCAACTATCCTTATTGTGATTTCTCTGTTTTTACCTATCCCCGTGTTGAATTACCTGCAGTGGTGAGGCTAGCACCCTTGGCTGCCAGTGCACTAGCCAGGGCTACCTTAGGTGACAGACAGGGTCTAGGCATGTGACAGCAGGAGGAGGAAGGACCTGCTTAGGGTGGTCAGGTCAGTAAGGGACAAACACACAGGCCAGTGTCAGGAGGTGTCCCAATTCCCGTGCTCTAATTGTTAAGGCCTTCCTTTCCCTTTTTATCATCCCGCTGTCCATTTGTATTGCTGTAGGGGGTGTCAATGCTATGGACAGTAATAAACATGCTGCCACTTTAACCCCTTCCCGACCTTTGACGTTGTACAACATCATGAAAGTCGGTGCCTTCCTGACCCATGACGTTGTCATGGCGGTTACCACGGCAGTGTTGCTGCGGAAACCACCATTGGGCCCCGGCGCTCTGTGATTCCTATCACAGAGCACCATGGCTTGAGGTCAGGGGGGTGGATTCACTCCGCCCCTAGGATCACTGTGATTGGTTGTGTAAACAGTCAAAGTGATCCTGTTTCCACCTATAGAAAGGGCGGTCAGAGCCCCTTCTATAGCCTAGAGCGCTGGAGGGAGCGGGTCTTGCATCTTCAGCATGGCAGCGGTGCAGGCACTGGTGCCTGGAGCCACCTACATCTGCCTGCTGCTGCATTGAGGTCCCGCCACCGCTGCCTGCATGTGCCGCCGCCACCGCTTCTCTGCAGTCCAATCCCTATGCAGAGGGATCAGGCTGCAGAGAAGCAATCTGACAGCCCAGGCACAGTGATCCACGATGTGATCACTGTGCCCGGGCTGTCAGATAGCTTCTCTGCAGCCCGATCCCTCTGCATGGTGTGAGGTAGCGACCCGGGGAACCCGCTTGCTGCGTAATGACGCCAACACATGTGTATAATTTTTCACATAACTACCCGTTTATTTCTCAACATCATCAATAACCGGGTTAGTACATTTAACGTTTAGCACATACACGTCACATAACACATTGACATTACTTAGGACATTGCATAACACGTATATTGCACATTACATCTTATAGTTACCCGGGACCTGTAACCATATCTCTGTCCCCATTGGAGCTCTACTAACAGCTCCCGTGGTGGCTACGGCCTCCGGCCTATCTACATTTCACATACATTTAACATTACATCAGTTACCATATCCTCGGGCCCTATAGCTCCCAATGGCGGAACCAGCCGCCTGGCTTTATTTCCCCAGCTTCATACTACCCCGGAATCAGGACTCCAGCCTGACCGGGTTCTTACATACCACATGTGATCCATCATACAATATCCATGGATCCCATGTGTCCTTACACCCGCTCACAGCCCATCATAATACATCCATGGACTGTGGCTCCTCCATGGCCCATTACAGGGACTGGCAAACCATAGTACACGGGAACCTCGTCCGTTACCTACTAGGAGCCCTATTACCCCTGTGTCTGGCACCACAGGCACACCCACACCATTAGAGGCAGTGGTTGAGGGACGGGTACCCTCTGCAAGCAGCAGGGCAAGCCTCCCTCTCGTCCCACCGGAACGGAAATCCTCCATATCATCCATACATTCGGTTCATCAGGTCCTTTAACTGAGTACTCTGACTCGGACCAAAGGCGGTCTATGCCCGCCTGGCACACTACATAAATCGCTTCCCGAAGGGCTACATACATTCCGGTTCATCAGGTCCTTTAACTGAGTACTCTGACTCGGACCCAAAGGCGGTCTATGCCCACCTAGCATGATTTACACACACCAGGTGCACAGTTCACACAAGCATTTGAGAACTGCTTTCTTACCGGGCACGGATCCGGGTCTCGCTACCTGTGACACAGGTTCCACCAGGCATCCCCACGGGCTCCTTTCCCGGACGTGTTTCACCCCACGCCCGGTCCAGTATCCACCAGGTTCAGCCATGCTTCCCCTTCCAGGTGCTGCCATGACCCCGGACCTAGGCACCGGCATGGAGCTAGCATGCTCCCATTATTTCATCACACACAGAGCCCTGGACTGGACGGCTCTACACTTTGGCTGTTCATAGATCACCATCCTCTCAGGCTGATCTCTGGCTCAGAATGAATCAATCTCTCAATCACTCAGCTAGCAGGCTCTTACTATGCCTGCCACACCCACACTGACTCAACCAGCTGGGCTGCTAATCCTCCGGACACACCCACCTGACACACTCACCTGGGCTGTCAGCAATCACTCAGTACATTCCTTTCCTCAGGCTTCCTCGATCTCATGAGCCACTCACTAGTCACTTTAAACTCATTGTGTTCAGAACAGGTTCACACAGCGTCATCCACTATAAAACCGGCCAGTGTGAACAGGATCATACCCTGATCCTGCATGTGATGCGCCCCGGCCATGGGGATCATGCCGGTGGTGCCTCACAATGGGGATTGAGCTGCAATGAAGTGATCTGACAGCCCGTGCACTGTGATCACATAGCGGATCACTGTGACTGAGCTGTCAGATCGCTTCACTGCAGCCCGCACCCCTGCATGGGGATTGGGCTGCAGAGAAGCGATCTGACAGCCTTGGCACAGTGATTCACTATGTGATCACTGTGCCAGGGCTGTCAGATAGCTTCTCTGCAGCTTGATCCCCCTGCATAGGGATTAAGCTGCAGAAAGCGATCTGACAGCCCAGGCACAGTGATCCGCTATCTAATAACTGCACCCGGGCCGTCAGATCATTTCACTGCAGCCCGATCCCCCTGCATGGAGATTGGGGCTGCTATGTGATCACTGTGCATGGGTTGTCAGATCTCTTAACTGCAGCCCCGATGTCCATGCAGGGAGATCAGGCTACAGAGAAGCAAGCCTCAGAGATCATGTGAACTCTGAGACTTGGGTTTGCACAGTGATGATCTGCCATATAGTGCATCATCACTATGACACCAGAGGACTGCAACAAGAGAACACCTGATCCCTTGCTGCAGTCTCTGGATGTAGCAGAGGTGATCGAGCGTCGTGGGACCTTTGTTGTGCACTACATCAGAGGCGATCGAGCGTCGTGGGACCTTTGTTGTGGACTACATCAGAGGCGATCAAGCGTCGTGGGACCATCGATTTGGACTACGTTGGATCTTTATTATAAAAATGGAGTCCAAATTTTATTTGTGGTTTTTTTTTTTCATATAAAAATAATTTTCTCTGTGGCGTATTTTTGTTTACTATTTACTAGAGATTCCTGATGGCCAGGTCTAACATTGGCCTGCCATTATGAATCTTGGGCTTAGTGCCAGCTGCAATAAAAAAGCTGACATTAACCCCTTTATTACCCAGTTTGCCACTGGCACCAGGGCAACTGGAAGAGTCTGGGTACAGCTCCAGAAAATGGGGCTTCAATGAATGCATCATTTTCGGGGGCTGCTGTGGGCTGCAATTCGCTGCATGGGGGGCCGAGAATGCTTAGGCCTCTCCATGTTGAGAATTCCAGCCCCCATCTGCCTAGTTGTACCTGGCTGGACCAAAAATATGGTGGAGACCCACATAATTTTTTTTTTAAATTAGTTCTATAAAAAAAAAAAAAAGGGTTTTGCTGTATTTTTGGTTGCCATCCAGGAACAACGAGGCAGCTGGGGGATGGTGGCAGTCCGTAGCTGCCAAGTTGTACCTTGCTGGACCAAAAATATGGCAAAGCCCCATGTCTTTTTTTTTTTTTTTTAATTATTCCTAAAAATAAAACGACGTGGAGCTTTCCTGAATTTTGGTTGCCAGCCAGGTACAACTTTGCAGTTGGAGGGCTGGAATCCTCAGCATGGAGAGATCCAAACGTTGTGAGCCCCCCACGCTGCGAATTGCAACTCACAGCCACCCCAGAAAATAGCGCATTCATTAGAAGTGCCATTTTCTGGTGCTGTACCCCAACTCTTCCAGTTGCCCTAGTGCTGGTAGCAATGCTGGTGGCACACATCGGCTCTCTATATGCGACATGTAGTCCACTAACAAGTTGAATTGAAAATTAACTCCAATTATTAGCGGACCCCATGTCGCATATGGAGAGCCCGTGTATGCCTATACATTGTAGCTCCCCCACAAGTGACCACATTTTGGAAATTAGACCCCCGAAGGAACATATCTAGATGCATAGTGAGCGCTTTGAACCCAGAGGTGCTTTACAAATTGATCCCTAAAAATGAAAAAGTACTTTTTTTTCCATAACAATGTTCTTTTAGCCTCAATTTTTTCATTTTCACATGGGAAACAGGATAAAATGGATCCTACAATTTTTCAGGCAATTTCTGCTTAGTACACTGATACCTCATATGTGGTCATAAACCACTGTTTGGGCGCACGGCAGGGCTTTAAAGGGAAGGAGCGCCATTTGACTTTTTGAATGGAAAATTAGCTGCAAAAGTCAACTGGCGCTCCTTCCCTTCTGAGCCCTGCCTTGCAACCAAACATAGCAACATAGTAACATAGTTTTTAAAGATGAAGGAAGACTTTAGGTCAATCTAGTTCAACCCATAGCCTAAATGTCACGGAGTAGTGAGAATGCTGATGAGGGAATGGCAGTTATGGGCAGGGTGACCAGGGAAGACTAGTCTGACCCTACTCTAGGAACCCTGAATGGCCCTGATCCCGAAAGTATCTCTGAAGGTGAGAAGGTTCGGGCCTCCAGCCTCTTCCTAAAACTCCTCCACCAGCCCTGCGCTATTCCCCCCTCACCTCACTCCACAGAATTGGGATACAGCAACTCCAAAGGAAAGGACTTCAGCAACACAAACGCACAGGTCAGCACAGCACGGCTTCCAAGCATAGAGTGAAGCTCTATCAGCAGCACCACCTGGTGGAAGGAGAGGCTACTTAAAGACCAGGGGGAGGGGAGCCCAGGTGAGTATCACATTAACCCCTCAACCAGCAGCTGGACCTCATAGTGAATGCAGTTCTGGAGCAAAACACAGGAGGCCAGGACCTTCACAACTATCAACCATGCAGCTCTTAAAGACAAACACATACACAGCAGCATCCAGCAAGGTCAGCGCCAACCAAGCGCGTGACACTAACATGTTGATCCAGAGGAAGGAAAAAAAAAAACCATGTGGCAACACTAAGCTCCACATTGAGGAAAAAAAATTCCTGACTCCACATACGGCAATCAGACTAATTCCCTGGATCAACGCCCTATCAGGAATCTAGTATATATAACCGGTAATATTATATTTTTCAAGAAAAGCATCTAGTCCCTTCTTAAATGTTAGTAGTGACTCCCTCATTACACCATCATGTGGCAGAGAGTTCCATAGTCTCACTGCTCTTACAGTAAAGAATCCGCGTCTGTGATTATGATTAAACCTTCTTTCCTCCAGACATAGAGGATGCCCCCTTGTCCCCGTCTCTGTAGAGGATGCCCCCTTGTCCCCGTCTCAGGCCTAAGAGTAAAGAGATCATTAGAAAGGTCTCTGTACTGTCCCCTCATATATTTATACATTATTATAAGATCCCCCCTAAGCCTTCGTTTTTCCAAGCTAAATAACCCCAAGTTTAATAACCTGTCTTGGTATTGCAGACGCCTCAGTCCTCTAATAACCTTGGTCGCTCTTCTCTGCACCCGCTCTAGTTCAGCTATGTCTTTCTTATACACCGGAGACCAGAATTGTACACAGTATTCTAAGTGTGGTCGCACTAGTGACTTGTATAGAGGTATAATGTTCTCCTCATGAGCATCTATGCCTCTTTTAATGCATCCCATTATTTTATTTGCCTTTGCAGCAGCTGCCTGACACTGGCCACTAAATGTGAGTTTGTCATCTACCCATACACCCAGGTCTTTTTCAGTGACAGTTTTGCCCAGTGTTTTACAATTAAGCACATAATTATACCTTTCGTTTCCTCTGCCCAAGTGCATGACTTTACATTTATCCCCATTAAAGCTCATTTGCCATTTAGCAGCCCAAGCTTCTAGTTTACATAAATCCTCCTGTAATATAAAATTGTCCTCCTCTGTATTGATTACCCTGCAGAGTTTAGTGTCATCTGCAAATATTGAGATTCTACTCTGTATGCCCCCTACAAGGTCATTAACAGTGGTTTATGACGACATTTGACAATTGTTAGGATCCATTTTATCCTGTTGCTCATGTGAAAATGAAAAAATTGAGGCTTAAAAGAAACATTTTTGTTGGAAAAATTAAAATGTCCAATTTTTCCTTCCACTTTGCTTTAGTTCCTGTGAAGTAACTGAAGGGTTAATAATCTTCTTGAATGTAGTTTTGAGTAGCTTGAGGGGTGCAGTTTTTGGAATGGTGTCACTTTTGGGTGTTTTCTGTCATGTACACCCCTCAAAGTGACTTCAAATGTGATGTGGTCACAAAAAAAATGGTTTTGTAAATTTTGCTGGAAAAGTCAGAAATTGCTGATGAACTTTGAACCCTTATAACTTCCTACCCAAAAATTTTTTTTTCAACATTGTGCTGATGTAAAGTAGACATGTGGGAAATATTATTTATTAACTATTTTGTGTCACATAACGCCCTGGTTTAACAGAATAAAAATGACAAATTTAAAAATTGCGAAATTTTCAAAATTTTCGTCAAATTTGTATTTTTTTCACAAATAAACGTAAAAATTATCGACTTAAATTTACCACTAACATGAAGCCCAATATGTTACGAAAAAACAGTCTCAGAATCGCTAGGATCCATTGAAGTGTTCCAGAGTTATTACCTCATAAAGGAACACTTGTCAGAATTGCGAAAAATGGCAAGGTCAGTAAGGCCAAAATAGGCTGGGTCATGAAGGGGTTAAGAGACAGAACCCCCACCTCCCCATCCCGTGTCAGATGTGATGGAATGTTCTGCTCCCCTGCTAAGACTGAGCTAATGAACTGCCCTAGGCCAGAAGGTGAGGGGGAGACTGTGAGAGATCCAGAAAGCTGATAGCTGTGTTGCTACGAAGTGCAGTGCGTGGGTCTGGGTAAAAGGTCACGCTGCTTGTCTGCTTGATTTTGGACTACAGTTTTGTGCAGACTTTGTGGTTGCTTAAGAGGTGACTGCCGTGTGCTTCCCTGAGGAGTCACTAAGATTTGGTGGCCATACCCGAGACCCAGAACGGGACTTACAGATCCAAGGCAGACCGCAAGGACCGTGAAGCAAGAAGAAGATTACGTCTCGTCAATTCGACCAGGAGACCAGGAGAAGAGTGCACCACTGAACTAGACTGTTGGGGGCCCCTGTGACTTGACCTGTCCCCCCTACATTGCTGTGAGTTTGTTTCTGATTGTGCACATGTCAGGGTCTAGTGTAGGCCTCAGTAGTTAGAACAAGGCAGCCGTGTGGCCCATCTAGCAGAGGCCAGTGAGGTTATACGTAGAGTAGCATTGTACTGTGCTGTTGTTTGAAGTGATCTGTGTGATATTGATCCTGTAATAGTTGGAGCACCGTGTTATTGAGAGGCCCAGCTAGAGAATACAAAACCTTGCTATATCATCTTTATCCACATCATTCCCCTACCTGTTAATAAATTCACCCATTGTAATTTGCACCTTGTCTTTTGTGTACCCTAATTCACTTTGCACTGCGGAGGTTCCCCGTCCATCGCTTCATTACGCCTTGCGGTGGACATTTTACCTGTCCATACGTGACACCTAGGTTCTCATGGAAAACTTGTAAAGTGTTATATTTGGTATAGTGCAATCTTTTGGCTCACACAAAGCTTTTGTCTGTTTTGAAAAAAATTGATTTTTGCAGGATCCGTTTTTTTAACATTGGAGTCTATGGAGAACGGATCCGGTAACTGATTGTCAATTATCTCCCATCTGAAACTGATCCATTAACAAAAATAACAGATCCTTTACAGATGAAAGAAAAACGGAGCGATCAGTTACCAGATCTGTTCTCCATAGACTCCAATGTAAAAAAAATGGATCCTACAAAAATAATTTTTTCAAAACGCATATAAACGTTGTGTTTGCACAATGGATTGTGATGGATCTGATCTAACGGAAGATTACTGGACGTGTGAACTGAGCCTTAGTTGTTTTGCAAATCTATACATCTGTATTATTACATACAAATATGAAGGAGTGAGGAGCAAATGCGAGCCCACAAAACTGGGATATTACAGCTGCACTCACTTCCGTATCTTGAGGAGTACGGAGCTGGTTGTGTGATGCCTACTGATCTAGAATGGGTGAGTGATTGGCCATGTGTCCTGACAAGTATCAGGAGATGTGATGTTCCTGCGCAGCTCACCTCCAGATACAGGAGTAAGGGGAGCTGGAATAACTCTTTTTAAAACACAAATATGTGTTCAATATTGGTGCTGTGTTCATGGACAGGCATAAAGGGACTCTGTTAGGTCATTTTTCAGTATTATAATAATAGTACCCTTGAATAGTGCCTGGGCAGACCTTTCAGAATATGTAAAAATCGTTACTATACCTTTTGTAGTTCTTTTGCTATAAGCACCTTCACACCTTGCAGGCATCTGTCTGCAATAGTCCGGTCCATTACTTTCACTGCTGAATAGTCTGCAGAATGTAAATGTTCATTAATAATTAACTTCTTCCCATGTTGGCATTCCCTTCCTCCCCCTGTGCTCTGTGAGTCACTTTCATTTTCATTTTCCTAGGGAGGGGGAGGAACAGACTGCAGGCATATACCTAGCCGAGCTGTCAGATATCAGATAAGGCAATCTCCTCCATTTGTTTCTCTGACCACAAGCCCATGCTATCTGTGAAATAGTCTATGTGTTTATTTGAACATTTGTTTTGCTGCATACAAGGAAAGCAGACAGAAGGATAAAGACCCACCATGTGAGTGATTTCCATGGGCATTCCTTGTGTGCAATGCAGTGTTGTCACTACATGAATATTCATCCTATGGGGAGTGGGCAGCAGAAAACTAAGTTTGCAGAGCATGTAGGGGAGTTAAAATAGAAGAAATACATGAATAGAAGGAGCTTCACCAGAGGAATTAGAATATTATAGCAGTTACATATGGATTTTTGGCCTGACAGTTTCTCTTTAAAGGAAATGTGTCTACAGAAAATAATCCTTTTCTTCATATTAGCTTTCAAAGTATATGTGTTTATTTATTTTTGATGTTTCTCATTAATATTTATATTACAAAATAATGCAAATTTTGTAATTGTCACACTGGCCTCTAAGCCTAATATTAGACTTATACTTCCTCTTGTGTACAAATGTTTCACTTAGTTTTATTATCATTGCAGTTTTACATTGAAAGGTAATGTATATACAGTAGATAGCACAGGATCCACCATTCACAATAGGTGATATCACAGCTCACCTCCTCCTCCTGTACAATGACTGATAACACCTCTATATACAGTAGATAACACAGGATCCACCATTCACAATAGGTGATATCACAGCTCACCCCCTCCTCCTGTACAATGACTGATAATACCTCTATATACAGCAGATAACACAGGATCCACCATTCACAATAGGTGATATCACAGCTCACCTCCTCCTCCTGTACAATGACTGATAACACCTCTATATACAGTAGATAACACAGGATCCACCATTCACAATAGGTGATGTCACAGCTCACTTCCTCCTCCTGTACAATGACTGATAACACCTCTATATACAGTAGATAACACAGGATCCACCATTCACAATAGATGATATCACAGCTCTCCTCCTCCTCCTGTACAATGACTGATAACACCTCTATATACAGTAGATAACACAGGGTCCACCATTCACAATAGGTGATATCACAGCTCACCTCCTCCTCCTGTACAATGACTGATAACACCTCTATATACAGTAGATAACACAGGATCCACCATTCACAATAGGTGATATCACAGCTCACCCCCTCCTCCTGTACAATGACTGATAACACCTCTATATACAGCAGATAACACAGGATCCACCATTCACAATAGGTGATATCACAGCTCACCTCCTCCTCCTGTACAATGACTGATAACACCTCTATATACAGTAGATAACACAGGATCCACCATTCACAATAGGTGATGTCACAGCTCACTTCCTCCTCCTGTACAATGACTGATAACACCTCTATATACAGTAGATAACACAGGATCCACCATTCACAATAGATGATATCACAGCTCTCCTCCTCCTCCTGTACAATGACTGATAACACCTCTATATACAGTAGATAACACAGGATCCACCATTCACAATAGGTGATATCACAGCTCACCTCCTCCTCCTGTACAATGACTGATAACACCTCTATATACAGTAGATAACACAGGATCCACCATTCACAATAGGTGATATCACAGCTACACCCCTCCTCCTGTACAATGACTGATAACACCTCTATATACAGCAGATAACACAGGATCCACCATTCACAATAGGTGATATCACAGCTCACCTCCTCCTCCTGTACAATGACTGATAACACCTCTATATACAGTAGATAACACAGGATCCACCATTCACAATAGGTGATGTCACAGCTCACTTCCTCCTCCTGTACAATGACTGATAACACCTCTATATACAGTAGATAACACAGGATCCACCATTCACAATAGGTGATATCACAGCTCACCTCCTCCTCTTGTACAATGACTGATAACACCTCTATATACAGTAGATAACACAGGATCTAGATTGGGTCTAGAGACTAGTGTGATTTTACATGGTTTGAAAAAAATATAGTCCCAAACAGATTGATCGAGAAAAGCAAATCATAATTGTGTTACAAATTACATGTAGGACTTAGCACAGTTCAGTTATCTTCCTAGGAATGTATTTACTGGATGCATAGGTTGATCTATAAGTTGGAGGCTCTGATACTCATACATGGGCTGGTATGTGCTGCTATTTCCTATCATACATTGCTGACACATTTTTGCGTGTATCAAATAACATGATGCAAATAGCAAATGTTCTGTAAAGTCCAGTCCCCAATGACGGCACCATCCCCCCGGCTCGGCTGCTGTGGGTGACTATACATTTGCTTTTTGTAATTGAGACTTTTTCGAGAAATCTTTCCATCTTCTGATGTCATCACTCCGGCTTTAATCATCGCTGTCAAAAAAGACATTGCTAAAAATAAGTGTCCTGTGCACCTAGAACTGGGCTTCAATGGAAGACAATTACACAGAAGTGATTAGAATCCGAGACTTCTAATGAGACGGAGGAGGAAGAAGTTCTTGACTTACTGCATAAACCACATAGAAAAGGAACTGGCGATGAACAAATGAGGCAAATTCACCTCGAATTTTTACCCCTTCACGACCATGTGATTTTCCATTTTTTTGCTCTTCTTCCCTTCTTCCAAGAGTCATAATTATTTTATTTTTCTGTCCCCATAGCCCTATGCGGGGCTTGATTTGTTGCAGAATGAGGTTTACTTTTGAATGACACCATTCTATCATGTGATTGTAGTGACCCGGTCCAGACTGTGTATGTCCCTTTAAGTATCTCTGGACTGTGAGTAGCCTCTGTACACTGTAACTCACTCCTCAGCTGTCCCTCTACTGTTATATGAGTTGAATGATTCTAAAACTCATTAATCTCATATATTTTTCAGGTATGTTTCACTTGTTCTATTAAAGCACTTTTCATTTGTTGTGTTCCAGCACCATCTGCTGGTGGAATGTATAGTTGTAGTATTGTTAGAATCCGACATGTAAATTGAGGTTCAAGGGGTGGAGCTGCTTCTAGTTTCAGTCTAGACAGGCTGGAAAATCCCCAGTCCCGGGCCAGACGTCTTAGGAAGCAGAGCTAACGTGGAGATGCCCTTTACCACAAGACCTCCAGTAGACCTGAAAGCCCAAGATATTTCTCTGACTTCTCCAGCCAAATTGGCCAAAGGCTCCTAACCCTGTATCCTTGCTGTCCGGATTGTTAATTGTTCCAAATGTACTTTTGCATGTGCTGTGATGAGCTGTGAATGTACCACAGGATTCCAAGGTCTGTACCATGCTCTTGATATACATCTATTCTGCTCTTATGTTACCAAAAGACTCTGAACCTTCCTGTAACAGCATATAAATACTCAATCTAAATAATCCATGCTCTTATCGCACCAGGATCCCAATTGCATGTCAGCATTCAAATGTAAACTGTACTTGCTATAGCCTATGCACGTGAACTGTGAAGTATTTACTCCATGTTGGATTTCTCTGTTGCTGCATTAATAAACGTGACTGTTATCATCGAGAGCTGCAGTTGTGGTCATTCCATCTGCTGCGGATGCTGCGTGGGGGTGGATAGCAGGGAACAATCAGTCTGATCATTACATGATGCACTGGAAAGCGGGGAAAAATTCCAAGTGTGTTAAAATTGCAAAAAAAGGGCAATTCCACCATTTTTTATTATTTTTTTTCCATGGTTACTATATGGTAAAACTGACCTGTCAGTATGATTTGCCAGGTCAGTATGTAGATACCAAACATATTTTTAGTGGTAAAAAAAATCAGATTTGTAATTAATTTGTAAGAAAATTAATTTTGTTGCTATTTTCCATGACCCGTAGCATTCTCATTTTTTCGGCATCTGGGGCTGCGTGACGACTTGTTTTTCTATGTCCTGAATGAATGAAGTTTTTACTGATACCATTTGAGGGTAGATGCGATGTTTTAATCGCCTATTATTGTATTTTATTGCAATGTTGCGGCAACAAACAAAACAAAACAACATATTTCTGGTATTTTGATTTTTTCTTGCTTTTTATGTTATATTTTGATAGATCAGACTTTTCTGATCTCAGTGATACCAAGTATGTGTATTTTTTATTTTTTTTATTGGCTTATTTCTAATGGGGCAAAAGGGGGGTGACTTGAAACTATGTTTTTATTTTTTGATATTTTCAAAATTGTTTGTTTTTTTAACTTTTTATTGTATTTACCAGTTCCCTTAGGAAATTAAAGCTGCAATCATCCAATCACTTGTACGGTACAGAGTCGAGCATCAATATCCGCATGAACATCAGCATCAACATCAGCAGTATCCACATGAGCATCAGCATCAACATCAGCATCAATATCCGCATGAACATCAGCATCAACATCAGCAGTATCCACATGAGCATCAGCATCAATATCAGCATCAGATTACCATTGGCATCAACATCAGCACCAACATCCTCAGCATCCACATAAGCATCAACAACATCAGCATCAACATCAGCAGCATCCATATCAACATCGACAGCATCAACATCAATACCAGCATCAACTTCAGTATGAGCCCTGCTCTGTACAGCAGAGATCATTGCCTCCTATGAATGTCGCTCGCAGCGGTCACAGGAGGATCATAATGACAGACACAGGATTCATCAGCTGACCCCCTGGCTGTCATGTCAACCCATCGACGTCACGCGATCAAGTCATGGGGCCGCCGATGGGTTTGGGGAATCATGCGCCTCATTGCCGACACATGTTAAATCTCGCTGTCAGAGATGGACAGTGGGATTTAACTGGTTAACAGCCATGGGTGGAGCGCCGATCAAACTGCAGCTGTCAAAGTAAGCACAGCAGCCTCATCAGGGGTAAGAGATCTGTGTCATGATGTTTGCAGTTTGTATTGTGAAAGCTAGAGATCAATTCACCTAGAAGTATTGATATACAGTGAAAAATCAATTTTTTTAATATTTTCCCAAAAATTATTAGAATCACATTGATTTTATGAAAGAAACGTTTTATTGAGACACAATATTGCCCCTTTTATTAAAGCGGACATTACCTGATTATCGTCTCTTACTGGTGATTCCTCCCACACCACAGAGCAGTCACAGAGCGCTCCAGCCAGGGACAGCATGGCAGGTTGAACAGAGGAGAGACTTCTTTTCCGTTCTGCTCTGCGGTAGGGGCGGGACAGCCAGTCTTCTGCTGACTGACGGCCGGCTCCTTGCAACCTAAATGTGCGTGACATAGACTATGACACCCGTCGACCCTTCTGTAGATGTGACGTTAGCGGAAGCAGCAAAAACACTGACAGCAGCGGTCTCAGATCGCTCCATGTCAGCAGTGACCGGCGGTGAACAGCACCGGCAGGCACAACAGGCAGGAAGGAGGCAGCTATCTGACTGTTGATGCTTAGGCACAATTTTCTTTTTTTTGTAGATCCCGGATTATCCCTTTAAGCATAGTGGTGACAGAATGAAACCAGACATGACTTTTGATATGGTTTAACAAGAGTCTCTTATTATGGCTCTGTCCTAAGGAATCAGGACTAAAAGAAGGATGTGGGCTAGCACTACTTGTTGGTCTTCCTGGGTATAACATTTCTAAGTACCCAGTACTCTTTTTCTTTAATTATTCTAACAAAGAAAATATTTGCTAAAAAAAAAGATTTATTAAGAGTTATAGAAGTACAACATATAATTTAAAGAGTTGATCCGGCTCAAACAATACTATGTTGTTCAAGGGCAACCCGAGCTGTCCTCAAACCAACAGGGCGTTCCCTGCTTGAAATTCCACCAGTCAGCAATAACCTGTTGTAAGCGCAAAGTATTTAACTCCCTATGTAGGGCCACCACAAGGGGCAGAAGCATTACGCGTGCCTATTGCCATGCACAGATGTCTTAAAGCCTATGGACCCCTTTGGCATGGAAAAAGATTTTTCGTGCAGCTGGCTCTCGCGCTACCCATTGTGTGACCTGCATGCTGTGACATGCGGTAACATCACTGACATCAACGCTTGTCACAGCCCCCGACTCTCAAGGAGGGACAGCATGAGAGGCGGCAGTGGCTGCTGTTACATTACAGCATATGGAGCTATGTACTCTGAACGGGGCTCCATACGCTGGCAGACTGAGTCGGTGAACGTCATGGGACTTCCATGGGGACTACGTCAGAACAGCTTGGGAGTTTTTTGGGAATAAATTAGTGAATGAGGACCTGTCTGTTATGTTTATCTCTTTAATTCTCCCTTTTTATGTCTTTCAGGTTCACTTTTGTGGGCTATATCGGATCATCATGGCTTTTTTTTTCTTTAATAAAAAGTCAGAGGTATTTTTCAAATAAAATATTTTGGTGTTTTTGTGCCTTTTAACTTTAGAGTTAATAATGGGGGGATATCTGATAGATGCCTTTCCATTACTAACCCCAGGGCTTGATACCAGCTGACATTACAAAGCTGACATCAACTCCATAAACCATTACCCCCAATTTCTACCGTACTAGGACATTCGGGGTGAAACGCCAGAATTGGAGCATCTAATGGGATGTGCCAAATCTGAGGCAGCTGTGATCTGCTATTTTTAGGCTGGGAAGGGCCTAATAACCATGGGCCTTCCAACCCTGGAAATACCAGCCAGCAGCTGCCTGCTTTATCTTGGCTGAGTATCAAAGATAGGGGGACCACACATTGTTTTTTTTATATTTATTTGTCTACTAAAAGTAAAATCTAACTATGTACCATCATTCATTTACCTTTGCACATCTTGTGCACATAAAAACCTTCCATTTCAGTATCATGCATTTTTTTCTGGTACATGTCACATGGATCACATCGTTTACAGCCGGTAAAAAATGGGCATATCGCCTAGCACAGACACGTGCATGGTTAGCATGGGCACATGGTGTATGTAAAAACATGGAGGTATGAAGATCCCCATTGTGTTTATTAGTCTGCGTGTGAACATGTCTCCAGGTGGTGTGAAAGCGGACACTACACATACTGGATACACGGACATGTAACACTGATAGAAGGGAGGGGGAAGCCTGAAGAGCCGTCAGGAGCACCGATGGACTTGTATCAGTTTTGCAAAGCACTCTGGTAAATAAAAGACGTATAGACACTCTTCAGCAGGAAACTGAGAGAAGTCATTTAGAAACTTTGTATTCAGGAAGCAAATGATCAACGATTAAATAAAATCTGTGCATATGTGTACACAGCCATAGTCTCCAGAATGAGGTTCATAAGCAAGGACCTCACACTCTCAATTAATACAATTAGTGCATCATTTCTTAGACTTATTAGGATATGTTTCTGTTTTATTTTTTTCATTCAGACAACCTCTTTAAGTAGAGTCCAACATTGCTGGTTTTGTTCTATGCCTTGTCTTGTAAATTAACAAATTCAGTTTGGCCAGCTTCCAAAATGGGTCGCCAAATACTTTAGTAAGGTCAATATTAGCTGATTACGTCACCTTGTCTGCCCAAAGTCCGATAAACATGGAGCAATCATGATATAAGAATATTGTTACATAGTAACAGCTCCTTGTTTATAGTCTGTAGATATTTGAGAAGATTGGGCAGAACCCTGAACAGTTCAACTATTGTCCTGCAGTGTGGACCCAAAACCCCTAAAGAGTGGGATCCAGAATCAGGTCCTGGGTCATTTACATAGAACGTGAAAAGGACGCAATGTTGGCCGTGTCACTATTACTATGGTGCAATATGCTGCGGTAATGACAGCGCTCCCCTCACCTGTCTGATTTACTAAATATTTGTATTCCCTGTATGCTTTGATAGGACTTTGAGTTGTGCCGTTCCTCTGTTATTTAGCAGCTGGGTATTACAATTCTTGTGTTAGCAGGGTGAGTCCCTACAAAGCTTGACATCAGACTTAGATCTCACAACAAAAAGCACTAAGGCTACATTCACACACAGCATTTTGGCTGTGTTTTGTGAGGATCCGGTTTTGGTGCTGAAACTGTATCAAGAACAGATCCTCGCAAAGTGCAGCCTTGTGTGTGTGAATGATGCCGCTCTGTTTACTCACCTCCCTGCACTTCCCCAGTGATCTCCAGCGATGTTCTCATTCCCGGAGGCTGCAGGGATCGGTGCCTCTAAGACCCTGCGCATGTGGCTGGGTGACGTCGCTCAGTCACATGGTGCAGTGCCTGGTACTTTCGTAGGTCCTGCAGCCTCCTGGGATGAGAGGACATCGCTGGAGATCACCGGGGAGCGCGTCGAGGTGAGTATAAGTGCAGCAAATAATGCACAATAATTGACATGCTCCTCCTTTTTTGGGGTCTATTCTTGAGCCCAAGAACGGATCCATAAAAAACACAGCATCTGAATGCAAAATTGAGAAATGCTTTGACTTGGCTGGGACAGCTGACATCACTGCAATTCACTGCAATAGCGGATACGTAAAGAACAGGCCACTAGCGTCACGTGTGAATGTAGCCTAAAAAGTATAAGGCCTAAAGATTAAGTTTTATTTGCAATTTGAAGAGAACCTGTCATGTCCTTTTTTGTGATTACATCCCTTCCCCATGTTATTTAGTTCATGCCCTGTACATTAATAACCTGTTTTGTTTTTGTTTGTTTTTTAAATCATTGTATTTATTCCAAAAAAGCACTTTAGGCCCCTTTCACATCAGCGTTTTTTTTAAATCGCGGCAGATGCGGTGAAAAAAACGCATCTGCCGCGATTACCGCATACCGGCTGCACTTGTGGCACGGTTGCGGCACAGTTGCGGCAAGCCCCATACAATGTGTAGGCGGGCTTGCGGCAGATGCGGCAAGTGCGGTTTTGTCACTTGCGGCAGGTGCGGCCGCGAAAAAAACGCGGCTGACCGCGTTTTTTTTCGCGGCCGCACCTGCCGCAAGTGTCAAAACCGCACTTGCCGCACCTGCCGCAAGCCCGCCTACACATTGTATGGGGCTTGCCGCAACCGTGCCGCAAGTGCAGCCGGTATGCGGTAATCGCGGCAGATGCGGTTTTTCCACCGCATCTGCCGCGATTTAAAAAAAAACGCTGATGTGAAAGGGGCCTAAGATACATGTTTTCATTAGTTAGCTGGGCAAACAGTCAAACCGATCTCCAGGCGGTTAGCAGACATGTCAATCAACTGCAAACATGACCAAATTCATCTAATGCTGTAGGACCTGTGGTAATGAAACGACCATGTGACTTTAATGGGCGGAGCTAATTCTACATAGTCCTTCATGCAAGGCCTGCTTAGCTCCATCCATTACAGTCACATGATCGTGACATCACACAGGTCCTACAGCATTAGATGAATATCAGCTTGTTTGCAGTTGATTGACATGTCTGCTAAGTGCCTGGATGACTGTATGACTGTTTGAGCAGCTAGCTACTGAAAACATCTAAGTATCTAAAGTGCTTTTTTGGGATAAATATGACTATTTAAAAAAAAGTTACTTATGCGCAGTGGTAGATGCTAGAATGTATGGACTGCTTCCAAGTATGACTTCATTTTCGTCACGTGATAGGGACATGTTCAAAATGCCGCCGGACGTTTCCAGGCAGAATGGACATTTTTTTAAGTCCACGTGGTCAAGGAGTTGTTTGTGATAGAAGAGGGGGTCTGGGGTTTAGAACCCCAGGCAGGGGGTGCAAGGGAAACGGAAGGAAATGCAGTCACACCCACCAACCAAGCCAGTCACACCCCTAACCTGGAAGGAGCCCATATGTTCCAGGCTCAACCAATGCACAGTACATGACCTAAATAACACTGGGGGCAGTTTAATAAAAAAAATGGACATGACAGGTTCCCTTTAAAACAAAATACATAAACTGCAAATAAGAAGTTGATCCAATACTGGTAAAGGGAGTGGACAGAGCAGCGCAACACACGTTTCATGATGACTTTTGTGCCTCCTGAGGAAGTTCTCATACATGATAGTGTATATCTGTCGGTTAAATGTATAGAAATAAAAATAAATTTGCTCACCTATTTGGGTTGTGAGATGTCAGTACCGCCCTTTTCACCTGTGGCAACTTAAGATGTCAAGTCTGCAGCAGTCCTGCCTCAAGTAGTAATCCAGGAAAGTAACTATGAGAATGCAGGCTTGTGACTGTGCTCCCGCGCCAAATAATCAGAACGTGTCTGAATTCATGTGGTGGTGTTTATTTCTACGTGTTTCGGGGTAAACCCCTTCTTCAGGAATACCACAACAAAAGGAAAAGGCCTAGTTAATGGCCTTTTGTAAAATGCAGTAGTCATTGGGTATGTGGCTCTAATCATCACACTTAAGCCTCCGTCATACATAGCAAGATGGCTGTTTCGTCACAGCGATCTTGCCATGTTTGACACGTAGCCGCGATTGAGCCCCCGCTGTGACATCGGCAATCGTGTCGGAATGTCCTGGACCATTTTTTGATCGTGGGGATTCCCGCTGGCTAGCATGCATCGCTGTGTTTGACAACGACCTCGTTGGCGACTCAGAACTCAGCCACGTAGGTCTGAATCGTCAGACTAGCTGCTGTGTGACAGGGTCCCAACGACTGCCATGGTCATTATACGGGTCGCCATATCGTTGCCGCATCGTTTGGGTAGATCTGACTGTTTGACATCTCACCAGCGACCACGTAGCGACGTTCCAGCGATCCTTACCAGGTCGTATCATTGTAGGGATCCCTGGAGCATCACCAAGTGTAACGGGACCCTTAGGTATCTCTTTAAGGCAGAGTTCCCATGTCCAGTAATCCTCTATTAGATCGGATCCAGCACAATCCATTGTGCAAAAACAACTTTTTCGTCCATTTTGAAAAACTGATTTTTGCTGGATCCGTTTTTTTAACATTGGAGTCTATGGAGAACAGATCTGGTAACTGATCACTATTTATCATCCATTTGAAACTGATCCAGTAAAAAAAAAGGATCCTTTACAAATGACAGAAAAACGGAGGCTAACTAGTGATCAGTTACCAGATTTGTTCTCCATAGACTCCAATGTGAAATAAACGGATCCGGCAAAAATCAACTTTTTCAAAGCGGACAAAAAAGTTGTTTTTGCGCAATAGATTGTGCTGGATCCGATCTAATGCTGCCGTTTTTTTGAATCCAAGGAAGTGCTGGAAAAATCTGCATCCTTCCAGATTCCCCTGCAGTGATGCAACTAGATGATCTCGGTATTATAGCTGATCCATCTTGGAACCGCATGAAACCGGTGAAAAATGGCAAGCCCCCTTCAAGTGTGTCATTATGAACTGCGTTCTTGGCATGCACAGTTCAAAAACCCACTTTCAGCATTGGGATCCAGATTCCGCTGGATCCGGGTTACATAGAGTCCCATTTTAAATCAACCCGCATTGCCCCGGATCCGGTTTTTGACACAGCTACAAAAATCGCAACATATTGTGATTTTGGTCTCAGTGAAAAAAACTTGGACACCTGGATCAAGGGGAAACAGGAAGAACTGGATGCATCCGCACGTTCCTGTGGCCCCATTGAAAGTCTATGGGGCCGTGAACGGATGTGGGGGCATCCAGTGTCAGCTGGAATCACACAGATACCGAAAAAACGGCAATGTGAAATCAGCCTAACGGATGATTACTGGACAGGTGACTTAGCCTAACAGATGATTACTGGACAGGTGACTTAGCCTAACAGATGATTACTGGACAGGTGACTTAGCCTAACGGATGATTGCTGGACAGGTGACTTAGCCTAACAGATGATTACTGGACAGGTGACTTAGCCTAACGGATGATTACTGGACAGGTGACTTAGCCTAACAGATGATTACTGGACAGGTGACTTAGCCTAACGGATGATTACTGGACAGGTGACTTAGCCTAACGGATGATTACTGGACAGGTGACTTAGCCTAACGGATGATTACTGGACAGGTGACTTAGCCTAACGGATGATTACTGGACAGGTGACTTAGCCTAACGGATGATTACTGGACAGGTGACTTAGCCTAACAGATGATTACTGGACAGGTGACTTAGCCTAACAGATGATTACTGGACAGGTGACTTAGCCTAACAGATGATTACTGGACAGGTGACTTAGCCTAACAAGCAGAATGAAAACACTCAGTTATCAATATATAATTTGTAGATTTCCACCAAGAGGAATGACAGAACAATGATACAAAGCAGAATTCTGTCTTTCCGGTGTATCCCATTACATATACATGAGACTCAATTGTATGATCTGAGGGGAACAGCTAAAAAAAAAGTCTACTAAGGGAGGTGAGGGGTACCTTGAAGTTCCAGAACTCAATGCAAAATCTATAAGACCACAGTGTGAAAATGGTAGAATTCACTTTATTTTTCAATGTAACAAAGGAGAATGGGACAAGAAAGGAGATTTCCAGAATATTAAGCTCGAACCTTGAGGTCTTGTAAAGCCGTTAAAGCTGCATTCCTTCCCGATGCGCCCATCACACCGCCACCTGAAACACAGCAAATCACCTATCAGTGTCCAGTAATACCGCAATGTGCAGATGATTCATATTTACTCCATGTTTCCCTGTTAGACACGGTTTCCAGTCAGTGGAGATCAAAAGTGTGTGAATTTCGGCTGAATTACTGAACACAGAGACATCTTTGACAGAGATTTCAGCTCTGAAGACCGCATTAGGGTAAGTTCACACTTACCCGGCGTGTTTGTCGGCGGCAGCTGGCGGGACCCGCCAGGAAGCTCCGGCGCCGTCCACCGGCTTCCTGGCGGGTATGTGCGGGCGGTATCCGGCGGCTGCCCAGCGGGTTCTCGGCGGCGATTCTGCAGCGGCTGGAAGCAGCACATGATTCTGCTTGCAGCCGCTGCAGAACCGCCGGTTTTTAGAACATGGTCATTCTTTGCTAACCCGCTGGGAAACCTGCGGGTTAGCAACGGATGACGCTGGGTAACCGCCGGTGTGTGCACAGCCTTGGGCTGTTTACATTAGTTTTAATGTTAATCCAAACGCCGGTTTGGATTAACATAAATTAACATAAAACTAATGTAAACAAAACGGCGGTTTACACAGGTAAACCGCCGAAAAACCCGGCCAGTGTGCACTTACCCTAATAGTGTGAATGCAGCAAGAGAGTAAAAGACAGGCTGTAATTTGGGCTCAATACAACCTTAAAGGGAATCTGTCTGCAGGTTTTTGATACCTCATCTGAGAGCAGCATGATGTAGGCCTAGAGGCCCTGAATCCAACGATGTATCACTTAGATTACTGGGTACAGTGGTTCTAATGCAATCAGAGTTCATAGATTTAGCAGAAGATGAAACATGCGTCGGGAGTTGGTGCCATTCCAGCAGGAGGAGACGCTGTCATCTACTGTGTGATTTGATTGTAATAATTTTATATGGTATCTAATGAATAACATTAATATTTTATGGCTTTTGGAGTCCTTTTTGTATTTGGTTTTCTTGATTATTATGGACCCCTGCTTCATTATATGTGCCAAGTGCCTACTTGAATGTCACAGCATTTTTTTGTTTGCTAAATTGGTAATCTCTGTTTACAAAGTCAATAGACAGTGAGCTGCTAATCGCAGCAGGGGGTGTGCCTAGTCCTGTGCTCTAGCCCGGCTGAGTCTAAGCAACAATAAGCTACTGATGCTAAAACAAACATTGCAGGTAAATGTATTACTTTATGGAGATATATCTGTATATCAGTACATTATTTCTGTACAGGGGAAAAATACTATTTACGGTAGAACCTTAAGCAGAGAAAATTCTCTCATGCTCAGCAGTGCCGGCTGTGCTTCACTCTTATTGTTTCTGCCTTCTTACCCATAATGTATTAGTTTACACAGATAAATCTGTATATTAGTAGTTTATGCCTTTAGTGGGGATGAATATAATTTAGATCCTTAGTCAGAGAAAATTCTCTTAACTTGTGGCTCACTATAATTGTTTGTGCCTTCCATACCTAAAGTTCTGAATTTAAGCCTTGGGAAAGCAGATAATTAATTTCCTATGTAAAATCATCTACTCCGCACTGATACTCTGCAAGGATGGCTCCATACTCAAAGTACTGTGTTGTCAGGAGATAGATGACAGAATGCACACAGCAGTGTCTGAAGTGGGGATATGGTGTATTGTGATTGCTACTCTATTTCGTCGAAAATAAGACAGTGTCTTATATTAATTTTTGCTCCCAAAGATGTGCTAGGTCTTCTTTTCAAGAGATGTCTTATTTTTGCAGATCCCCATCATCCCCGTGCAGCCCACAATATCCCTATCATCCCCCTGCAGCCCCATCATCCCCCTGCAGCCCTTAATATCCCCATAATCCCTCTTCAGCCCCCAATATCCCTATCATCCCCCTGCAGCCCCCATCATACCCCTTTAGCCCCCAATATCCCTATCATCCCCCTGCAGCCCCAATATCCCCATAATCCCCCTTCAGCCCCCAATATCCCTATCATCCCCTGCAGCCCCCAATATCCCCATAATCCCTCTTCAGCCCCCAATATCCCTTTCATCCCTCTGCAGCCCCCAATATCCCCATAATCCCCCTTCAGCCCCCAATATCCCTATCATCCCCCTGCAGCCCTTAATATCCCCATAATCCCTCTTCAGCCCCCAATATCCCTTTCATCCCTCTGCCGCCCCCAATATTCCCATAATCCCCCTTCAGCCCCCAAATATCTCCTTTCAACCCTCATCACCCACCTCCCATTAGGGTACCATGCCTGCAACAAAAGATAACAAAAACACCCACATTTTATCATTGATCCTCCACATCCTCCTATATGTACAGTATCCGGACGCTGCTCAGCGTAGATGTACGGTAAGCCACGAGCCAATCAGACGCCAGTAGCAGCCAGCCAATCAGACGCCAGCAGCCGCCGGCCAATCAGAGGCAAAGTGGCTTACTACGGTACATGTACACTGAGGTTCACCAGAAATACCATACGAACATACTG
The DNA here is from genome assembly GCA_033576535.1 of Allobates femoralis. Taxonomy (NCBI): domain Eukaryota; kingdom Metazoa; phylum Chordata; class Amphibia; order Anura; family Aromobatidae; genus Allobates; species Allobates femoralis. The sequence continues at coordinate 35,728,903 of JARQOC010000006.1, forward strand.
GAGGATGTGGAGGAATGCATAAATCAGCGGCGGCAGGCTCCGGCAATATGGTAGCGGTACGTCACATCACAGCTGCATTTTTGTAATAAAACTTTTTTTGACTAGGTCTTATTTTCAGGGGAGGGCTCATATTTAGCAGCCTGACAAAACCCCCACTAGGTCTTATTTCTGGGGGATGTCATATCGTTGGGGAAACACAGAAATGTGCCTGCATACCTCATATATCAGGCTCCTCGTTGGGCGCCCGCACCACCCACCATGAGCCCGTTGCAGCTGTGTTTCTTCTGTTTGCTGACATAGAAGCAATAGACACAACAGAAGCGGCTGCCTGGCAGTAGATTTGCTGATGTAAATCAATATATATACATATAAAACATTTCAGGGTAAACATTTACTGAGCCGCAATAAAATATTATTGTAGTGACCGTAAAAAAAAAATGGTGTCATGTCTGTCATCATCTCCATTTTTTTTTGCAGTGCCAGCAAAGTGACACTTCATAAAATAATATGATATAGATAAACCCGCTATCATCCGAGCTCTATGAAGGTGGTCGTCTGAGAAATGCACAAGCACCAAAACCACGACACGTCAAAGTTATACAGCCGAGAACCGAGCTCGTCAATGTTTACTGTCTCCGGATATAACGAGAGCTCGACACTAACATAGGGGTCACAGGGAAACAGCGATAGAGAGATCAGTAACAGCAGATGTACATAATGCAGCACGTGCCACTCCGAGGAACACCTGCAGATAATACAGTTTATCACGTGTTCTCGGAACGGAACCATCCACTGGGTGCCTTGTTGTTTTTAGGCTCTGTGCTGGATAATGAATGTATTCTTGTTACGGCTATTAGCTAGTGATGTAGCCAGAGGGTGACCTTCAATCTGACTTGCCCCTCCTGCATGTTGGTCTGTTGATCAGATGTATGGGCCCCTGTAGCATTCTAGATCCTATAGACATACGTGTTCTCCCCCATGTAATAGTGTCAGGCTCCTTCTTGTAGTAATCTCCCCCATCCTAGGCCATTCCAGTAATAATGCCTCTAATCCTATAAGAATATCCCCATTCTGGGCTGCATCCTGATATAATGTCTCCCATCCTTGTATAATGCCCTGCATCCTGGTATAATGTCCTCCACCCTGATATAATGCCCCCATTCTGATATAATGTCCCCCATCCTGGTATAATGTCTTCCATCCTGGTATAATGTCCCCATATTGGTGTAATGTCCTCCATCCTGATATAATGTCCCCCATACTGGTATAATGTCCCCATCCTGTATAATGTCCCCCATCCTGATATATTGTCCCCCATCCTGGATTCATAATGTCCCTAATCCTATAACTAATGTCCCCCATCTGAAGCTGCCATCCTGGTATAATGTCCCCATCCTGCTATAATGTTCCCCATCTGGTATAATGTCCCCATCCTGATATAATGTGGCCCATTCTGGTTATAATGTCCTCCTAAACCTGATATATGTCCCCCATTCTGATATGCATCCTAGTATATGTCCCCCATCCTGTATAATGTTGCCCCATTCTGGTATAATGTCCCCATCCTGGTATAATGTCCTCCATCCTAGTATAATGTCTTCCCACCTGATAAATGTGCCCCATTCTGGTATAATGTCTTCCATCCTAGTTCCATCCTAGTATATTCTCCCCATCCTGGTATAATGCCTCAGCTCCAGATAGGTTATAAATCCTGGTGTTATATCCCCCATCCTGATATATTGTTATTAATCCTGGTACAATGCACTCAATCCTTGTTTGCTATTGGATTTCATTGAATATGTAGACTTTTGGGCAATTACAAGCTCTTTGCGTCCCTTACATTGTGGCTGCAGTATTTAAATGAAAATCCATCAGTGAGTTTGTTCTGACAGAAGTTTATAACTCTGACTTATGACCACAGACACATCAAAGCTGAGCTGACCTCATGTGTGGTGAAACAAAAGCTTGTAAAGCCAAAAATCGTCAAAAGTGTTTCATGAAAACCAACTGCAAACATTTTTTTAAGCTCAAAATACATGAATTTGTAAGGGGTTTTACCATGAACAAAAATTTATTTTAATCAATAGATCTTAGAATAATAATATTTTCCACAATTGGATGTTTTATATAAGAATTCTCTGTCTGAGAACATTTTATATATGTGTCCTGCTATGTACTGTGTAATGGATGTGTCTGACCTTACAGGGACATGGTCTGATCATACACATCTTCCTGTGCTGAGATATTCTTATATATGTGTCCTGCTATGTACTGTGTAATGGATGTGTCTGACATACAGAACATGGTCTGATCATACCACATCTCCTGTGCTGAGATAATCTTATATATGTGTCCCTGCTATGTACTGTGTAATGGATGTGTCTGACTGTACAGGGACATGATCTGATCATACCACATCTCCTGTGCTGACATAATCTTATATATGTGTCCCTGCTATGTACTGTGTAATGGATGTGTCTGACTGTACAGGGACATGGTCTGATCATACCACATCTCCTGGCCAGGGAAGGAAGGAAAAGAGTACACAGTATATTCTCAGCAGGAGGTTATCAATGCCTGACTACATCTCACAGGCAGAGCATTCAGATTAATCCGTGTAACCTCATCCCCATTACTGATTAGGGTGCTTTCACATCACGATTTTTGAGGATCCGATTTGGCCTCCATGTTATCCTAATAGGCACGGATCGGATTGGATTTGGCCTAATTGCCATCCGATTTTTGTCGGATCCGATTTGTGTCTGATTTTTCGCTGTGCCCAAAATCGGAGACTGCTGCGATTTTGGGCACAGCAACAAATCAGACAAAAATCGGATCCGACCAGATCCGCGGCCTTTAACATGGGGCCTATGGAGCACGGGTCAGAGAAGACACAGGATCATTTCTCAGACCCGATTTTAGTGTACTGAGCATGCTCAGTACACTAAAACTGCTCCTAACCATCTAATTTCACTTCCGCAATGTATATCCATACATTGCGTAAGTGAAATTAAGTAAAAGCAAGGGGTTAAAAAAAAACAAACTCTATTCTCACCTTCGAGCGATTCCCCGATGCCTCCAGCAAGCTCCGGGTGTCTACAGGACCTGTCATTACTTCACATCCCGATCAGCTGATTGGATCACATTACCGGTAACTGTGGTAACTGCGGTCATGTCACCCGATGACGCTGCCGGGTTGTGACGTGACGGCAGGTCCTGTAGACACCCGGAGCTTGCTGGAGGCGTCGGGGAATCGCTGGAAGGTGAGACTAGAGTTTTTTTTATTTTTAACCCCTTGCGATGCGATCCTGTCCTGTCCATGAGGTCCTGCAAAAAGTAGGATCCCACGGACAGGAAAAAAAACGCGATGTTAGCAGTTTGCTGACAATTCACAATATACACAGGAATCTGCCAGTCAGGTGTGTGGATGAGGCTATATAGAGCACAGAAGTGTTAGCTCTGCTACATATTTATATAAGTCAAACCAGCGATTCTATGAAAACTACACCAAGCAACAACTATGCCCAGCTTCCTTATCCTATGTTATGTTGCTCTCAGATTATATAGCAAAAACTGCTGACCTAATCCCTTTATGCGGGTTACAGGTAAATTGTTTTATGAACTATTAATAGAGGATGTTACAAAGCATTGATTCATAGGGGACTGCCATGGGGATCCACATCTGTCCAAATAATTTATTACCCTAATGAAATCTTACAAAGAGGTGTAATGAATTGGGGTTGCCCACTATAGTTTTTTTTTATCAAAATCAGTATGAAAGGTTATGAAACATTGATCAGTGGGAGACCACCATGGGGATCCACACCAGTCAACATGATGGGCTATAATGCTATTGAAATCATAGGATTTGCCATAAACGTGCAGGTAAATGGGAGTTACACACTAAACTGTTTCATAAACTGTTACTAAGGAAACTTATAACACTTGATTGGAAGGGGACTGCCATGGGGACTCACATCAGTCCAAAATACAATATTGAAATCAGTCCAAGAGGTGAAATTAATGGGGGCTCCTCACTATAATGTTTTACAAAACTTCAGTGGGACATGTTATGAAAAATATGAAATAATGATGGATAGTAGACGACCACCGTGACCTAGACCGTTCCACATAATGGGCTGCTACCCTATTAAAAATCAGTCCTCAGACATGCCACGTATGTGCAGTCAATCGGAATTATTATATTTTATGAAATATCTGTAGATCATGTTATAAAACAGTGATTGGTGGGATACCGCCATGGGTACCCATACAAGCCCAAGTAATTGGCTAATTTTAAGTTTGAACTTATTAAAAAAAAAACAATAATTTAACTGGGCAGCGTGCACTCAACACTTTAAAGAACTAAAGCCAATTACTGCAAATTGCTGGGGACACACAGACAAGTATTTAATGGCATTTCCTATGAAAAAAAATTAACATCCTATCATGGAAGTCTTGGCAGGGGTGTGCTGAGCTGTCAGTGTGGTGATAGGCAGCTCTGCCATCCAATCAGGGTTGGGGTGTGTGAGGTTTCCTCCACGTGTCTCCTGTTTGGAGTGATTAACTTGTTATTTACACTGATGAGCAATAATATAACAATGTTTTGAGCTTTTGACTTTCAGCCTCCATATCTCATCATCCACTACAGCTTTGAGCATGAGACTACCTTCATTTTATAGAAAATCATCTTGACTTTCTCATACATAAATTTCACAAGCACCTATTTAGTATACAATTGTGACCAAAAGTATTGACACCCCTGCAATTCTGTCAGATAATACTCAGTTTCTTCCTGAAAATGATTGCAATCACAAATTCTTTGGTATTATTATCTTCATTTAATTTGTCTTCAATGAAAAAACACAAAAGAGAATGAAGCAAAAAGCAAAACATTGATCATTTCACACAAAGCTCCAAAAAGGGGCCAGACAAAAGTATTGGCACCTTCAGCCTAATACTTGGTTGCACAACCATGAGCCAAAATAACTGCGATCAACCGCTTCCGGTAACCATCAATGAGTTTCTTACAATGCTCTGTTGGAATTTTAGACCATTCTTCTTTGGCAAACTGCTCCAGGTCCCTGATATTTGAAGGGTACCTTCTCCAAACTGCCATTTTTAGATCTCTCCACAGGTATTCTATGGGATTCAGGTCTGGACTCATTGCTGGCCACCTTAGAAGTCTCCAGTGCTTTCTCTCAAACCATTTTCTAGTGCTTTTTGAAGTGTGTTTTGGGTCATTGTCCTGCTGGAAGACCCATGACCTCTGAGGGAGACCCAGCTTTCTCACACTGGGCCTTACATTATGCTGCAAAATTTGTTGGTAGTCTTCAGACTTCATAATGCCATGCACACGGTCAAGCAGTCCAGTGCCAGAGGCAGCAAAGCAACCCCAAAACATCAGGGAACCTCCGCCATGTTTGACTGTAGGGACCGTGTTCTTTTCTTTGAATGCCTCTTTTTTTCTCCTGTAAACTCTATGTTGATGCCTTTGCCCATAAAGCTCTACTATTGTCTCATCTGACCAGAGAACATTCTTCCAAAACGTTTTAGCCTTTCGAAGGTAAGTTTTGGCAAACTCCAGCCTGGCTTTTTTTTATGTCTTGGGGTAAGAAGTGGGGTCTTCCTGGGTCTCCTACCATACAGTCCCTTTTCATTCAGACGCCGACGGATAGTACGGGTTGACACTGTTGTACCCTCGGACTGCAGGGCAGCTTGAACTTGTTTGGATGTTAGTCGAGGTTCTTTATCCACCATCCGCACAATCTTGCGTCGAAATCTCTCGTCATTCTTTCCTTTCCGTCCACATCTATGGAGGTTAGCCACAGTGCCATGGGCTTTAAACTTCTTGATGACACTGCGCACGGTAGACACAGGAACATTCAGGTCTTTGGAGATGGACTTGTAGCCTTGAGATTGCTCATGCTTCCTCACAATTTGGTTTCTCAAGTCCTCAGACAGTTCTTTGGTCTTCGTTCTTTTCTCCATGCTCAATGTGGTACACACAAGGACACAGGACAGAGGTTGAGTCAACTTTAATCCATGTCAACTGGCTGCAAGTGTGATTTAGTTATTGCCAACACCTGTTAGGTGCCACAGGTAAGTTACAGGTGCTGTTAATTACACAAATTAAAGAAGCATTACATGATTTTTCTAAGGCCACGTGCACACGCTAAGTATTTGGTGAGTTTGGTGAAACCTCAGGATTTGTAGACAAAACCAGGAGTGGAACAATCAGAGGAAAAGTATAATAGAAACACGTCACCACTTCTGGATTTAATCATCCACTCCTGGTTTTGGCTACAACTCCTGAGGTAAAAAAACTCATCAAATACTCATCGTGTGCACATGGCCTAACAGTGCCAATACTTTTGTCCACCCCCTTTTTTATGTTTGTTGTGGAATTAGATCCAATTTGGCTTTAGGACAATTCTTTTTGTGTTTTTTCATTGAAGACAAATTAAATGAAGATAATAATACCAAAGAATTTGTGATTGCAATCATTTTCAGGAAGAAACTGAGTATTATCTGACAGAATTGCAGGGGTGTCAATACTTTTGGCCACAACTGTATGATTAGTTATGCAGATTCTTGTCATGTCACTGCATTGTTACCATTTTGCTCCTAAAAATCGAAATCTAAATTTTTATTATTTTGTTAGTATTTTGTAAATTGTCCTTTGGCTTTCACCCCTGCCTGTATTCTTCTGGCCAGCTCTAAATCAGATTCAAGCATGTGTTCACTGAAATCTGCTCCCAGGTCTCTTCTGCTTGTTCCCAATGTTGGTGTACACTGGTCACCTCACTTGGTGATGTATACAGTTATTTTTTCATCTCTACCCTAAAGTGTTGGATTGGGTTGAGGTTTGAGGACCGTGGGGCCAATCCAGCACCTCTGCTTCATTGTCATTGAACCATTTCTTCACCAGTGTCGATGTATGCTTCGAGTCGTTGATCCGCTGGAAAAGTATGTCGTCCTATTTGTACGCATAGAACTCAATTGTACGAGATGAGATTCGCATGTAGCTCAGCATTTGGCTGTTAAACATTTCCATATCATCAGGTTTCCTCCACAAAACTTGACAGTTCCTTAAATTTCTCCCTCCGTTGGCCATTTTTTCCCATCCCATTTATTGCTTTTTGTCTCATCGCTCCAAATGACCCATTTCCAATCTTCTACTGTCCACTTTTTATACTTTTTTTTTGCAAAAGCTTCACTTTTTCGGACCACCATTCCAGACCTGCATAACGTAAGTCACACAGCTCTTGTATGGACGTCTGCGATCTCACTATTACGATGCTATGAGCCGCTTCCTCTGGCGTGTTTGCAGCAGCAGACATGATGGACCTTGTGAGGAGCCGACTTGTGGACTCCAATATTTTACCTGGACGCCACCTCTTGGCTTTTGGATGGATGTATGGACTTCATTTCACATTCTTCCTGCTTTCATGGCCTCACACGATGCAGTTTAGCAATTTTCTTGGCCGAGAGAAGAGACCGCTATGGATGATCTGGATCAAGTGGTTTCTCATTTTTTGGGAAATCACCATAGCAGCTCCTTGTTTCTAACTAGTGACCTTCCACTTGGGAATCAACCTAATAACACTCTGAGGTATAAGGGAACGTGAGAACAGGTTGTAATTAGTTGTATACAGGAAGAAAAAGATTTTTAAAACACTAGGTGCAAAACAGTAACATGACAAGAATCTGAATAACTAATCATATGCTAAATAGTTGCAAGTCAAATTTATGTCTGAGATAGCAAAGATGATTGTCTATAACATGAAGGTAGACTCACGCTCAATACAGTAGTGAATGGTGAGATACGGAGCCTGAAAGTCATAAGCACAAAACATTTTAGCTGCCTCTCTGCCATCAATTACTGCCAGTCGTAGCTTTAGCTTGGTGGTGTCTGTGCTCCTGTCTGATTTATTGTTTACTCAACCTTAGACCTTGCTTTTGACAACCCATTTGTCTTGATCGCTAACTTACTCGAATTTTGACCGGACTATGCCTTTGTCTCACCCCTTTGTTTATTGCTAGCCCTCCTGATATCTGATCCCGGACCGCTTGATTACCCAGCCTCATGGCTAGCCCGTGATTATTCACTAGTGTCACAGCAGGCTTCAGTTTTATGTATTAGACATGCGTTTAATAAACGTAGCACTGTTGAGGTTGATGTATCCATGTAAATCACATGGTTACATCCACCTCAACTCTAGAAGGTGTATAGACCGCACAGTACCTGGATGCGCTCCACTGCCGCACATATACAGACCATGTATTGGAGTTCTATAATTTGCAAATCCTGGTATCGGGCGGGCAAAATACAACTGGTCCAGAGACATGCTCCCATGGAAAATGTTCTGCAACCAAAAAATAAGTAGATCTGATTAAAAAAAAGGAGTGAAAACAGCTTTTATGCATTAGTAATTGATCATTTTTTGGCCTCCTGTTGGTTAGAGGGAATAGATCGCCCTGCAGAATCCCCCCTCTACAATATATATGAATGAAGCCTGGGCAATACCTGAGCAGACGTGTGCACCTTAGGAAATAAAGGTTTATGACATATATTATAAACCTCAGGGGTGTAACTATAGAGAGCGCAGGGGTGGGACTTCCACAAAAGACAAGGGGCTTGTCAATAATAATGGCAAATAGTAAATAGGGGGGAAGGGGTTACAGCTTTTGATATTTCATATAAGAGCTCCATGTAAATACATTGACTTCTGTAGAGCCCAAGTTGCCTCTCTCTAGAGCCCAGGTGGGAGAATGAACCCCAAGAATCAGTTATTTTGTGATGTTTTATGATAAATTACCCATAAAAGTGTGTCTGTCATCAAATTTCAAAATACAAACTGCGTAAATTGTTAAATAAATCTCTTACACCTGATGAGGCTGGTGTACTTAATTTAAGAATCCATATCATGATACATGTATAACCCTTCTACATAGGCTTTTTATGAGAGAGCTCTCTTGAGTCTAAATGTATTTGGTTCACCACCTACTCAGCCTGACTGACAGCTGCAGCTTGTAAGGAGCAGTGTGAGATCTCAGCAGCAGCAGGGAGGAGGAACACTGGGGAGCTGTCAATCAAACTAGATGGGCAGATATTTAGCAAAAGCAGGGAGGAGGAACACTAAGGAGCTGTCAATCAAGTTAGATGGGCAGAGATTTAGCAGAAGCAGGGAGGAGGGACATTAGTGAGCTGTCATACTAGATGGGAAGAGACAGCAGTAGCAACAGCAAGGAGGGACACTTAGCAGCTATCAAGTTTGCTAGGTGGGCGAAGATTCAGCAGCAAATAGGAGGATCAATAAAAAGCAATCAATAAGGCTCGATGAGCGAAAACTCAGCAGCAAGGAGGAGGTACCGTAGTCAGTCAGACTAACAGGGCAGAGATTTAGCAGCTGCAGGGAGGAGGGACATTATGGAGCCATCAGGCTAGATTAAAGATTCAGAGTAAAGCAGAGAGGAGGGACACTGTGGAGTGATCAGTAAGATGAGATGAGCAGAGATTCAGCAGAAGCAGGAAGGGGGAATACATTGGAGTGGTAAGTCAGAAAAGATGGACAGAGATTTAGCAGAAGCAGGGAGGAGGAACACTGAGGAGCTGTCAGTCAGGCCAGCAGGGCAAAGATTTAACATAAGAAGGGAGGAGTAAATACTGAAGAGCTGTCAGTCAGACTAGCAGGGCAGCGATTTAGCAGGAGCAGGGAGGAGGCTCACTGAACAGCTGTTAAACATACTAGGTGGGTGAAGGTTCAGCAAGAAATAGGAGGAGCACTGAGAAGCTATCAATTACGCTTGGTGAGTGAAAGTTCAGCAGCAGCAGGGAGGAGATACCCTAGTTAGACAGACTAGCAGGGCAGAGATTTAGCAGCAACAGGAAGAGTAGACTCTATGGAGCTGTCAGACTAGAAGGGCAGAGATTTAACAAAATCAGAGCGGAAGGACACTGAAGAGATTTAGCAGCAGGAGGGAGGAGGGACACTGAGGAGCTGTCATTCAGACTAGATGCGCAGAGATTTAGCAGGGAGGAGTGTCACTGAGAAGCTGTCAGAGTAGATGGGCAGAGATTTAGCAGCAGCACGGAGAAGGGACACTGACGAGCTGTCAGTCAGACTAGCAGGCAGAGATTAACAGAAGCAGGGGGGAGGCTCACTGAGTAGCTATCAATTATGCTAGATGGGTGAAGATTCAGCAGCAAATAGGAGGAGCACTGAGAAGCTCTCAATAAGGCTCGGTGAGTGAATACTCAGCAGCAGCAGGGAGGAGGTGCACTGAGAAGCTATCAATAAGGCTCGGGAGTGAAATACTCAGCAGCAGCAGGGAGGAGGACACTGAGGAGCGGTCACTCATGCTTTCAGACAGGATTATATAGCCATTCTGACAGATTTTCACTATATTTACACCAGCCTCTCCAGATCTATTTAATAATGTAAGCAGTTTGTATTGTGAAATCTGCTGACAGATCCTCTTTAAATGGCAGTTTGTTTCCATTTTGGTGATTGGCTTTAATAACCCGCTGAGAAGAAAACATTAGAAATGTTTCATTTTGTTTTATAATGGTTGATTGGTCATAATAATCTGAGCATCATTATTACTTCTATTTATTGGAGTCATCAACATTATAAACCATTGACTGCAGATTGTGGTTCTATACTTATTCTGCTGATAAACCCATTTCAATGACCACAGAAAGCATTGCAGCCGCGATTCTGGAAACATCATATAGGAAGGTTCACATAGATTATGAGCAAAGAGTGGTATTTTCTTGAGCTACGTACTCCTCCGGAGAGCCCGAATATCCTCTCCAGATCCGGTGGCGTGAGGACGTCTCTGCCTATCACCGACGCCTTGAAGCCGGGAGCATATTTCTCTATCCAGTCGAAGACTAATAAGAAAAGCATAGAAGATTACATTGATACAAGATGTTTATTTTTTTGTATATTTTTTTAGGTTTCATTTGTGGAACGAGTCGTGCAGATTATGATATCGCGCGGCGCTCTGAAGCCGGCACGCAGCGGTCCAGAGCGCCCATCTTCTGCAATGAAGTGTTATTCCTCCGCTATGAAATTACAGATATAGATCAAGTATATTGCTGTGCAGCGAGGGAGGGCCGGGAAACTTTCCCAGTTTCTTTCCTCTCGCTGTCCTGAAAAAAAAAACATTTGTTCTTCTAATTATATTTCCACTTACAAGAAAACAGTTTTCTTTAAGAATCGTTAGCTTCTTCTATTAACCATTTATCTCCGGGAGTGGAGCAGCTTACATCATATTTCCGGGTGTGAATTTAATGAAGTCCATCTCTGCTGAGAAGTGGAGGTTTCCCCACTGAGATTAACGAGGAAAGGTACTTCCTTTTGGTCCTTTTAGAGAGGCCGATTTCGACAATCGGTTAAACACAATGTCTACTGATGGAAACTGCTGGGATCTGTTGCATTTTACACTGGACCACCTTCTGTGACGTGTCTTTGTGTCACCAGGCATGGGTGGCACGGTGACAGAGGAGACTTCAGCACCAGAGGCTCGTGATGGAGCAAGCTCAGAGACTAGGCCTAGTTTGCCATCCAGTCTGGCATTATGGGTGTATGTGCTTTCCAGCTGCAGTAATCATCTCCCTGTTGTGTCTAATGGGATGGCACCACACCCACTAAAAGTCCCAGCTTACTGGTGGGAGTTGCCAGTTATAGTTAATACTAGCCCTGGCTCACTTCAGTTGTTCAATTCCTGTATAGCCTGTTTTAATTCCCATTCTGAACTTGGCACATTTTCTGACAATTCTTCTGTCTTACAATTTTGTTCCTTGTCTTCCCTCCTTGTTCTTATCCTGCGACCCGGCCATTCCTGCAAGCTTGCCCCATTGGCCAGAGACTACTCTGGACCAACCAGGGCCCCTGTCTAAGTCCACATCCCTATAACAGAGGTCAAATGATGAAGGCTAGGGCTCTCCTGGGACCTAATAGAGTAACCAGCGCAAAGCCTATCCATGTAAGGTGGAGAAAAGGGAGTTTTATCAGATCACCAGTAGACATGAGCGAACATTTTGAAGTTTGGGTTCTGGCGGTGCAGCTGAACTTTTTGGCACACTGTTCATGAGCCCAAACGTGATCCGAACCTCAATGGAAGTCACTGATTGGCAGTTCAGCTCTCTACGCGTACAGCCAACCATAAGTAAAACACTTCTGGGGGTGGAAGGGCGTATTTTCTTTTTAAATTAATTTTGGACACACACACTACACCCAAAAACGTTGCGCCAGTGTGAGCCAGTCATACAATGCAAGCGGCTCACACTGGGCCAAGCACCAACTGTACCCGATCACAGTGACAAACGTAAAGCACCCGAACTCGAACAGGTTAGCTCAACACCAAGAAATTCAGTGACCCGAACCGAACAAAACCTTGAAAGGGTCACTCATCTCTAGTCACCAGATGAAGAAATAGCCTTGTATAGGGTGTGGTGCAGAGACTTCAGACCGACGTCTGCATCAAATTGGTAACGGAAAAATGAAAAATCTAACAGGCAGAAAATGGATAAGTTAACTTATCTATTTTCTGCAGATGCTGGATTTTTTCCTTTTTCATAACCTTTATATGAAAGCCCTGTTTTGAGCAACTAGGTAACCTCAGAAAAAGCCACGTTACACATAGTGTACTATTGTAATGATCGTCCTGTCCCCATACAGCAATATGGTTTTGGTTGTCCGTTCCCTGTTTAAGCAGGTCATGCCCAGCTGATAATAAGGAATTTTATGATGGCATCTGATCACCCCACAAATTAGCATTTTGCTTATTCATTGGGTGATTGCTGGCATGTTTACACAGAGTAAAAATTGAAATCTAGGGTTCTTATAAATGCCCATCGTCTTGTCTAAATGTGCCATTGTGGGCCACAGGGTGACAATAAAAAGCCACTTGAGATAAAACATGGCTGACCATTGTAGCTCTCCGTCAGTCAGACAGCTACTTAATGTAAATTCATGAAAGTTTTCTTACTTTGACATGGTTGGAAATCTTGTGGCAATAGTGAGCATGTACGGCCACCACTCACTATCGCTACACAGGGGACTTTCAGCTGCTAGTTCTTAGTATTGGTGATCACAGAATCATAGAATGGTGAAGTTCAAATCCAGGGATGGTGTATATACAGTCCGCGCTGCTTGAAATAATCAGTCCAAAGTCTTGAGTTAAAGACCCCCCTTCTTTATTTTCCACCTACGCGTTTCGGTTCTACTCCAAGCACCCTGATGACGGTGCTTGGAGTAGCACCGAAACGCGTAGGTGGAAAATAAAGAAGGGGGGTCTTTAACTCAAGACTTTAGGAGTATTATTTCAAGCAGCGCGGACTGTACATACACCATCCCTGGATTTGGATATTCTTACACGTGCTACGTGGAGGTGGAGGTCCTGCGGCAGCTTCTTAACTACATGCTATTTAAACTAGTTGTGGTGCACACAACTAGATAAGGTGAGTGCACCATCTTGCGATCTGTGTGCAAAAATCAGTGTCACATTGATAGGACACTATTGCGCCTCGTTTTGTCTCCTTTATCTTTCCTATAGAATGGTGAAGTTCGAAGGGACCTCCTGAGTCATTGTCTCCAACCCCTGCTCAAAGTAGGATTCACTAAATCATCCCAGACAGATGTCTGTCCAGCCTCCATGTGAAGACTTCCATTGACAGTGAACTCACCACCTCTCGAGGACGCCTGTTCTACTCTTTGATCACCCTCACTGTCAAAAAGTTCCTGAAGCAATCATGTATCCTTTTGTTTATGGGACAACACCATAATGGATCATTTCTGAACTGGGCAAAATGTACTCAAGAGGAGAAAAAATAATGTGCAACAAAGTAGACCACTGAGGCCAGAAAGTGACTGCATTGGTCACTAGTAGTAGACAGACTAGAAACATTGACTCTGGGGTCCAATGATCAACTACATGCGAATGGTATACTCACACATTTACTTATCCTTCTATGTAATAATATACTGGGTAGTTTGTAAAATAAATGATATGATTCCTTTGTACACAGTGAAACAAGTGTATTGTGCCAACTACTGATCATGTTTTGGGGGTAAGTGACGTAATACTGCAAAGTGGCCCACCGGAGGATTTCCCTGTCCTCCCGTCGGCCAGTCCGAGCCTGGTAGTGGATAAACTTACCCTTGACTATTAATGTAGAAAACAAATGTTTTATTTGAACATTCAATGAAGATAGCGGCACTCGTCCAGATGAAAGAAAAATACATTTTATTGTAGCTCTTGTTAAAAGAAAACACAGGATAGCAAGGTGTTCAGGAGAGAGGGCGAGGGACTACAGCTGTTTTGTGCTGATTGCTCTTCTACAGGTCCAAGTTGGACCTATAGAGGTGCACACCCTTCCCCTGAACACCTTGCTACTATGTGTTTGTTATTAACAAGAGCTACAATAAAATTTCTTTTACTTTCACCCTGACAAGTGCCACTAACTTCATTGAATGTTTGCACGGACTGTCCCTTCTATCTGGGATACAAGTGAGCACCGCCTGTGGTTTCCCTTGGGTAGTCCATCCGGTAGAATCATCTCTCGGTATGTCATTACCCTGCCCTTTGGTTTTGTGCTGATGATGCCATCCCTTGGCCTTATGTTCTTGGTTATTTTGAATGTTTCATTTGATTTCTCTATTTTTTCCTTCCAGGCTGCCATAGATTAGGTACTTCAATTAGAAATACAGAGAAAGGCAGGAGCTGGCAGGGACTATGCAGCCTGGGTGACTCTATGGTAAACATGGCTGTCCTTACCCGATCTCCTCGTTATATAGAGTAATTACACCCACACAAGTTTCTCGGAACTTTTGCAAAATTAGTTAACAAAATTTTCTTTCTTCGCTTTTCTGATTTACCACAAAGCATTACTTTTATTATTTCCGCCAGAGTTATGGGGACTTCGGCTAATCTATGCTGTGCTTTCTTATTAGCTTTGTGTAGGTGTAAGCGGGGTGAGTTTATTTATGGGCACAATTTGGTTAGCGTCGCAAAGGTTTTAGATCATAAACCGATTATGGTAATGCCCGCTCCTCAGATTAACATTAAATATTCATCCGACGATTAGAAATCCTTTAGGGTGACATTTTGCATTTCTCAGTCCCGTGTGACCCAGTAACAGAAAAGAAAGTGTAAAGTTTATGAAAATCGGAGGGAAAGCCACGTCCGTGCCTGCTATTGTAGATATAGAAGGTGCGGACAGGACCGGCTCCAGATTACCAGAACCCTTAGACCACAGAGCCCCGCTCTTATGGACCTTTCCTCCTCTTTGCCTTCCAGGAGTTAGAACCTTCTTGTTTGATAGAGGTATATGAGGTTTATTTTTTTATTTGTAGTTGTTATTGGTCCTTACAAGTTTTCTTTTCTTACTTTTTTGGGGGGTAAAGTGACCACAAATATAGCAATTCTGCCATTCCAAATTAATTTTTTTTTTCGTTTTTGGTTAGAAAAAATATTATATTTTATTAGGTTGCACAGTTAGGTACATGACTATACTAAATATGTCATTTTGCAAATATGTCACTTAAAGATTGTAAAACAACATAGGATGCTTTGAACTTATACATACAGATATTTATAAATATTTTTAAGCTTTTTTCCTTTCTTTTATTAGTCCCCTTAAATGCTTCAACACATCTTGGCCAACGTGAGGCCTTTTAATGGCTTGATAAAGGCCTCAGTTTGGCCAAAACGTTGCACATTTTGTTTCCATCTTCTGTGACCTGGGACCAATAAGGATGTTTTCTGTGAAGGATCTTTAGCGCCTTAAGGGCCCGGCACACGGGGCGACGGGGCTGGGGATGTCGGCGGTGAATGGCGGGTGCGCACACGTTTTTGGCGCCCCGTCAGCATTGCTGTCCCCCATTTACACGGGGCGACATCTCCAGCCCCGCGCCGGCGAGCTGTCAGGCGGCATCGCCGTCAGGGTGTCTGAAAACCCCAGCCTATGGCTCCCATCACCTGACAGGTCGCCAGCGGACAGTTACATATGTGGCACATGAACCCAGATCGGTCACCTGGTTTCAGAGCACTGCTCTGAAACCAGGCGACCTCCCAGCGGCGTCGACATCACCCCTTTACATGAGGCGACGTAGGGGGCCTTTAGATTTTCTTGACCCTATGGCTAATGGAATCGAACCAATCAAAGTGTACGTCGCACTGTAATATTGGAGTGTAGTATACAATTACTATTTTAGGTTTTGATAAACTAAAGGCTTTATCACCTGGTGATTACCATTACACGACGGCAAAGTCACATGCATGGCAGTCTGACACGCCCCCCTACTGTGATTGACACCTTACTGTGAATGCACTATCTGTACAGAGAGCCTGGTGTGGGCGGGGGCAGATCCCCCAGCTCTGCTGTGCTGCTAATGTGGCGCCACTGCGATTTGGCCGCCGCTATGTACTGCACTTATCTAATAGGTGTGGTATCAGGCTCATAGGTGAAAAGGGTAAACTTTGCTGAGACCCCCAACACACACCCAACACAATCTGAACTCCAGGTCAGGGAGATGCTGGGCGGGGAGACTCACATTCAGAGCAGTCCCCATCTACAGCACTGCAAGACCTCCTGGTGAGACTTATGGAAACAGTGAAATGGACAATCCGCAGCTGGAGCGCGGGTCTGGGAAGCCGACTTCACCGAACTATCCAACAAAGATGTGCAACCTCTTCCACTCCAGAACCGGACGACAGCTCCTGTTTCGCACTCACCATGCCAACCACCTGTCCTGCCTCATCGCCAGAGCCAATAGACTGTGTTATCCACTGGAAACCGCGACCTACCCCGTTCCAGGGTCTGAGACCGCAGCCGAACCCGTTCCAGAGCCGGAGCTTGAAACTCGCTCCATTACAGAAGCCGACACCTGCTTGGTTCCCTCAGAGGAACCCGTTACTGGTCTAACAACCAACCCAGAGACTGTTACCTGTTTCTCCCTAGAACCGGAGGCCTCCTCTGAAACTACAGAGGCCTACCTGGTCGCAGGGATAGAGACACCACTGCCCTAAGTCACAGATGAAGACGCAGGCAGCCTGGAAGCCCTGCAGGACGACCCGGAGGAGAACTCCGCAGCACAGCCACCCATCTACCCGGAAGAACCTAATCAAGCATCTCTACCCAATGTGCAGCCCGATGTGATCGTCGAGGGAGTGGAGGATGATGACGACGAGACCACAGCACCGCTGAGGACCTCTATTGCACGGGTTATGCCTGGGGAGATACAGAGGAACCTCCGGCCGAGCAACCAGCTCGGGTATGTTGGTCGGGTGCAGCCGCAGCGCCTTCTCCGGTGCCGTTTAGCCGGGTGCCCATCCAGACTTCCCACCAAGCTCAAGCATACCAGCAACCCCTGCATCGCAGTGACTACGTCCACAACCCGTGCCGTACAGACGATGATGTACGTTGGGTCCACCGCGCGGAGTGGCGAGCTCGTGAGCGGTCTAACATGGAAGCCTGTGCCGAGGCTCGTCGTCAACCCCCGTTACCTGATGAACTTCGCAAGAAAGGTAGAGTGACCTCGTTCAACCTGTCTACCGGGTGGGGTTTTGCCAGGGAGGCGGGTGTGTATGAGGAAGTGTTTGTGGGGCGTCGCGATGTAGAACCGCACTTGCCGAAGGGACATCCAGACTGCAATTTGTATAGAGGGGACATAATCACCTATGAGCAACATGCTTGTTACGATGGTTGGTTCACCATACGGGTGCGCAACCGTTCCCTTCATAAGTGACTTGCTTGAACTTTGTCAATGACTTTCTTTCCTGTTTAACCGCTGATAGCATAACCTGGCGGCAAAAGCCCTGGACTTGCATTAAGGACAGTCGACCGCCCGCCGGGTCCGCAAAAAGGTTAACCTGTTTAATACCAGTTTATATGCATACCTGTTATTAATAAAAGCGTTTCTTTTATTACCTGTTATAAAAATATAAAAATACCTCTGTAATGTTGGGTAGCGTGACACTTGGGGACAAGCGTAATTCACCAAGGGGGAGTGTGGCGCCCCGCAACGAGTGCGTCACAGGAGGGTATTGCAGCCAAGACAGGAGCAGCAATAGTCTCTGACTAAGCAATGACATGGTTAACTCAGAGCTCCATACCTTACATGCATCACCAGTATAGAGGGCCAATAAGGTCCTGGTCGGCGGAGTGTAGAGGTAATGTGTAGTGGAGAAGTTAGTGCAGAAAGTCAGTAAGACCAAGTCTGCTAAAGAGAGAGGAAGTAACGTAGGAGCGGGGGCTCTGCAATGCCTGGCACCCTGAAACCGGACTCTGGGCAACCATATGCAGGTCAAACTACACCCGTGCCCACTAACCACCGGATTACTGGTTCCGAAGCTAGGAGTCGTTTATCACTTCTATGCAAACCAGGAGTGGGGGGACCGCTCTCCAGGAGCACCCCACCACCGCCACACACAGAAGTTGTCTTGCCAGCGGAGAGATACCCACCAAAAGGACCCAAGGCTCCCCACAAATCCGGCTGATCCCCCGGTAGGGAAATTGAAGTGGCCTCCTTGTACCCGACCTTGGCACTCAAAGGCGACAACGGCGGGGGGGCGTGTCCTGGCACTGACTATGCAGGACGCATAAGACCGGAGCTCCGGCACTAGCACCCAGATAAAGGCGACTAACACAGTCCACAGCCTCGCAACAACGGCACACGGGATCTCATCTGCTGCAGATCGCTGAGAGGAACAGGAGGATGCCCAGATCGTCGCTGAGAATCAAGGAGAGACCACCAAAGGTGACGGACTACTTCTCCCCAGGCCCTGCTGCAGCCCCTAGCCCTAAAATGGCGCCCGCAGAGTTCCAGGCGCGCTTTCCCCGGGCCCCATACAGCCCCAGATCTGGAGGAGAGGAGCGGGAGGACAGCACCCCGGTCACCCTGGGCACACTGAAGGGCCTGCTAGACACACTCCGCAGGTCTCTTCAGGCAGACATGCGAGCCTGCATAGGGGAGCTTAAGGAGGAAATGGCCGCCATGGGGGAGCGCACGCAGCACATTGAAGCTAAGATGGCGGAGTTCGCCACAGCACATAATGAGCTGGCAGACAGCTACCAAGAGGTGGATCAGGACATTAAAACACTTAAGGCAGTGACCTGGGATCTGGAGGACAAACTGAGAAAGAATAACATGAAAATCAGAGGCATTCCTGAAGTGGAGGGGGAAGAAGATATCAAAGGAACTGCTCACACATTTCTCTGCACTATGCTTCCTGATTACCCTGCCTCTGATTTACTCCCAGAAAGAGTATATAGGATCCCAAGACCCCCTAATATCAGGCAGGATCTGCCTAGGGACGTTCTTGTGTGCCTCACATCTTGCAAACCACGAGACATGATTTTGCAAAAGCTGAGACCAGGGCCGGCTCCAGGTTTTTGTGGGCCCCGGGCGAAACCGTCTCAGTGGGCCCCTTTAACACATACTATGATTTATGAATATAATATAGAAGCTGCAGGCTGTGTATATGTAATATAGAGGCTCCTGGGTGGGCTGTACATATAATATAGAGGCTGTTCAGGGTTGTATATATAATATGGAGACTACTGGGCTGTATATATAATATAGAGGCTGCGGGCTGTATATATTATTTGGAGGCTATGCTGGGCTGTATATATTATTTGGAAGCTGTGGGAGCTCAGCAGAAGCCTCTAAATAATATATCCAGCCCAGCACAGCCTCCAAATAATATATCCAGCCCAGCACAGCTTCCAAATAGTATATATAGCCCATCACAGCCTCCAAATAGTGTATATAGCCCAGCACAGCTTCCAATTTATATATACAGCACAACAGCAGTCTCCATATACCTCAGCAGCACAGCCTCGGTATACCCCAGCACAGCCTCCGTATACCGCCAGCAAAGTCTCTGTATACTGCCACCACAGCCTCTGTATACCCCAGCCAGCCTCTGTATACCCCAGCACAGCCTCTATATACAGTCAGCACAGCCTCTATATACAGTCAGCACAGCCTCTATATACAGTCAGCACAGCCTTTATATACAGTCAGCACAGCCTCTATATACAGTCAGCACAACCTCTATATGCAGTCAGCACAACCTCTATATACAGTCAGCACAGGCTCTATATACCACAGCACAGCTTCTATATAGGGCTGCCTGTCCCTGATGGCCAGTGGGCCCCCCAGCTGTTCAGGGCCCCGGCACTTGCCCGGGTATGCCGGGTGCTGACGCCGGCCCTGGCTGAGACAACATCCCCTAAATTCAGGGGAATACAAAGGCTGGCAGGTGTATCCAGATCTATGCCAGGGCACGCTGGCAAGGAGAAGAGACTTTGCCCCTCACTGCAAAATCCTCCGGGATAGAGGGATCCAATACTCCTGGGGTTCCCCAGTAAATGTTGCCTTTCGGTATAAGGGCACCAGACACATTTTTACTTCACCATCCAAACTTAAAACGGCCCTCGGACATTGGAATCTACAAAGATCTTCCACCTCTTCATCACCTACCTCTCCTGCGGAGACGCCTAGGAAACAACGCCGAAGCCATGACAATCCCCTAACCCCCAAGAGGCTAAGGACTGACTCTTAATGACCTACTTGGGATTGCTGATGTCGTTTATTTTGTTTGTCCAGCCCAATCTTCCGGTTGTTTGGGCTGTGAAGTGTAGGGCAGTGGGTGACCTTTTCACCTAAGTGACCCCTCTCCACCTCGGCTGAGGTTTGGGGAGGAAAGAAGCCCACACAGTCTTCCCCGTATCCTGACCCTGTCCTATTTCCAGGAGGGGATCAGGAGGACTTTGGTATAAGTATTTGTTATATGTTCTGTGTCTTCCACTCCTTTCAACTCCTTTTGTTTCTTTTCCTTCCCTTCTGTTTCCCTCTCCCTGGACAGTCCTGTCCTGTCTCAGTTTTTTCTAACACTCCTTCTTCTCTTTAACTTCTAATAGGTCATATCTATCATTTACTGTTTACTTACAAATTGACTGTTTCACATGATGAGTATCACAGTAACATCGTTTAATGTTAACGGTCTCAATGTTCCTAGCAAGAGAGCAATTTTATGGCAATACCTTAAAAAATCACAGAGTGATGTTGTGTTTTTGCAGGAGACACACTTGCTGAAAAAGGATCACCCTAGACTAGCCTCAACGTTCTACCCGAACCAGTTTCTGGCCGGAGGGCTCACTAAAAAGTCTGGGGTTGCTATTCTGATCCACAGGTGTGTCTCCTTTCAATTGATTGAAGAAGTAAGCGATCCGGAGGGCAGATACATTATTTTACTATGTCTAATTAACAACACTCCCTACACACTCGCCTCCATTTATGGCCCAAATGTAGGGCAGGTGCGCTACATGAAGTCCTTTTTAGCTAATGTTACAGCACGGGCACAGGGAAGTAAGATCATAGCGGGCGACTTCAATATTCCGATGAGTAAACGTTTGGATTGCTCAAAGTCAAATATCTACAGATCAGAGTTGGGCCACGTGGCCACTGAATATCATCTGCATGATATTTGGAGATATATGCATACTGACGAAAAAGACTACACATTTTACTCTCACCGACATAAAACACAGAGCAGACTCGACTACTTTTTGATAGACGACTCTCTATTGCCAAAATGTCTAGACTCCAACATAGGATCTATCACATGGTCAGATCACGCCCCAGTTGTCCTCAAGATAGCCGACTCTGCCGCTTTGCGACCCTCGGCTAGCTGGAGAATTAATGAACAGCACTTAACCCTCCCCTCTAATGTGGAGAAACTCTCGGGGGCTATCAAACTCTATTTTGAGGAAAACTCTACAGCGGACATGCCACCAGACATCTTATGGTTCGCTCATAAGGCGGTCCTCAGAGGTTTGCTCATCAAAATAGCGGCCATCTCTAAAAAACAATACGATCACTCTCTAAACATGATCCTGGGGAAAATTAAATCCCTGGAGGCGTTACAGAGGACCTCTAGGTCCAACGTAGAACCCCCCGACTTGTTGAGTGCTAGACGAGATCTCCGCTCTTTGCTACTTGTCCGAGCGGAACACCACCTTAAGAAAGCTAAGGCAAAATTCTACGGCATGGGAGACAGGGCCGGAAAATTGCTGGCTAGGAGAGTCAAGAAAAGAGAAACCCAAACAAAAATCCCTTACCTTGTGAGGAAAGATGGCACAACAATTCGCAATCCGATAGCAATAGCGGACGAATTTAAATCTTATTATCATTCACTTTATAACTTACGGGAGTCTGAGGTAACTCCCCAGCCCACGCCTGAATCTATTAAATACTTTTTGGACCGTGCTAAGCTCCCGACCCTCTCTGAGGAACAACTTAGAAACCTTAACTCCCCCTTCACTGAAAGGGAAGTACAGGAGGTCATAACCTCCGCAAAAAAAAGCACCACACCCGGACCTGACGGGTTTGCATTTCAATACTACTCTTGTTTTGCACAACTTCTATCCAAACCCTTATTAAACCTTTTTAACTTTTGGAGACATAAAGGAGAAATACGACAGGAGGGGCTGGAGGCAATTATAGCAACTCTCCCCAAACCGGGCAAGACCCCTGACTCACCAGCCAATTTTCGTCCAATTGCCCTCTTGAATTGTGACGTGAAGTTGTATGCAAAACTTCTTGCCAACAGGTTACAGGAGGTGTTGCCCTCTTTGGTGGGACTAGAACAAGTGGGTTTCATCCCCGGGAGGCAAGCTAGCGACGGAACACAGAGATTGGTTGATTTACTGGAAATCATGGAGAGGCGGGGAGCTCCCAGTGCACTCCTTTCCTTAGATGCCGAAAAGGCGTTCGATCGGGTGCACTGGGGGTACCTCCGGGAGGTACTCCAGAGATTTGGAGTGACCGGTGAGTTCCAGAGAGCCATCATGGCCCTGTACTCCTCTCCATGCGCTTCAGTCAAAGCTTCAGGGTTTCGGTCCTCAGTACTCAATATTACCAATGGAACCAGGCAGGGGTGCCCCCTCTCCCCGCTAATTTTTGCCTTGATTATGGAACCCTTGGCAGCGGTGGTGAGGGGGGACCCTGAAATTCGGGGCGTCGAGGTGGGACCTGTGGAGCATAAGATAGGGCTATACGCTGATGATGTGATCTTTGTGTGCACGCAGCTCCCCTCGACAGTCCCGAAAATATTGGATGTTCTGGAGGACTTCTCACGAGCATCTTATTACAAATTGAATATGTCCAAATCCTCCCTCTATCCCATTAACATCCCTGAGTCCGAACAGAAGCTAATTAAAGAGCGTTTCCCTTTTGCTTGGGAGGGGGAGGGATTTACCTATTTGGGTCTATATATAACCAAATCGAATGTTATGGTTCGACGCAACTGTGAAACACTACTCAAAACTATTCAAACAGAAATGGAGAGTCACTCAGGCCTTCTGCTGTCATGGATGGCTAGAATCCAATTAGTCAAAATGATTTATCTACCTAAAATATTATACTTACTAAGATGTCTCCCACTAGCCATCCCGGGAAAATTTCTGAGGGCATTTCAGAGAACACTAGGCCGATTTATTTGGCAGGGGAAACCTCACAGAGTAGCCACCGGGGTCCTAACATTGCATGTTTCGGCGGGAGGTCTGGGAGTTCCGGATGTCCAGTCATATTATAAAGCTGTGCATATTGAGGCAGCTAGGAGCTGGTGGTCACGGGAACAGACTTCCCTATGGCTCCAGATTGAGTCCTTCTTTGCTCCAAGGCAATCTACTCGTCTGTTGTTAGAAATGAATCTTCTACAGCAGTTTCGGGTATCGGGGGCACTCTCTACAATGCATGCTTTGTTGGGAGTCTGGTCGCGAGAAAGCAGGGATCTTCTTCTCTTTTTACATCGTTACATCACACTTGAAGCAGTGGAGTGTTCGGTGGGCTCCTTATCCCTTCAGCTCTGGAGGTCGAAGGGAATTCAGTTTCTGAACCAAATAGAAGAGGGAAGTGGCCTGAGACCATTCTCCTTTTTGGTAGACAATTTTAACATTCATAAACGGGATTTCTTTAAATATCTACAAATCCGACATTTCCTGGCCTCTGTCTCCTTGCCGAGTCCGCCTCACGAACTTTTCAACAATCCTCTACAGGCGAGCTTCAAGTCGGGGGGCACGGGCACTGGGGGCATCTCCGTTGCCTACAAGGCTCTACTAGGCCAACGATCTAAACAGAAACTTGGGTACATGACCAGATGGGAAGGGAGTCTGGCGTTTGAGGCTCCTTTGGAGGCCTGGCAGAAGGCGGCCACCCACGTTTCCCCCTTCTCGTCGTGTATAAACCATTTAGAACAGGCGAAGAAGATTCAACTTCATTGGTACCTGACCCCGGACAGAATAGCTAGGTTTGGGGGTGACAGATCCCATACCTCTGGGAAATGCTGGCGCGCCTGCTCTGGAGTGGGTTCCTCTGCTCACATCTGGTGGGACTGCCCCAACATAACCCCATTTTGGAAAGAAGTCGAAAACTTGATTTGCTCATTATCAGGACTTCCCCTGCAGTTGGAGGCCCCGGTTGCCCTCTTGGGCCTGGGTCTGGACACAATCCCCAAGATCTTACGTCCCATTGTAACAAATATCCTAGTTGCAGCTAGGCTGTGTATAGCTGCCCATTGGAGATCTCCGGACACACCGAATAGAGCTGAATTAATCAATAGAATAAACCTGCACTTTCAACATGAGCTCCTATTGGTACATGATCTTACTAAAAGGAATAAAATTCTGTGGTGGTGGGACCCTTGGGTAAACTCTCTGTTTAACACTGTAAGCATCTCTGGTTGGTAACCTTGTCTAGGTTAAAACAAGTATTATAATATCTCATCTGTATTATATCACTGTGAAAAGACTTTGCTCACTATTCACAAGCTAGGATGACCTTAGTAATTGTATGGAAAAATGTGAATTATCCTTTTTGACTTCCCTTTCCTCCTCCAATCTCTGAACCCCAGCCCTCCTACTCCCTTCCCCTTCTTTTCTTTGTTATTTTACATGATTAATATCTCATATGTTATTTTCTTCCAAATTATTGTCTGACAAAATAAATAAAAATCTATTGGTTTAAAAAAAAAAAAAAGGCGACAACGGCAACCAAACTAAGTTAGAATGGAGGAACACCGCGGAGCTTTGAGGAACACTGGTCATTGCTGAGTCCACCCGGTCCGTTACCCGCTAACTGTATACCATGTATCACCTGCTGGTTACAGTAAAGTACCCGTTACAGAGACTTTCAGTGTCCGTGCTTTCTTATGAACTGTCCATCTCCGCATGCTAGAACCGCAGCTGCCTCACAACATCTTGCGCAGCGCCAGGCTCCGGGGACACCCTCTCATCCTGTGGGGAGCGTTCCATCTTGCTGCATTCCATCCCCGGAGGCCTCAGCAGCGCCGGTACCGTTACCGGAACGCTCACAGGTGGCGTCACAAAACAATTTAACCCCTAAACTGTTCAGCCATTTATTGATCTGGACCACCGGGCTCCCACAGCCGCAGGCGCGGTTCCCGTGACAAGGAGGAGAAGAAACGCCTGCAACGTGTAGACTCGGCCACGGTGAGTCACCAGCCCCAATTCGGTCTGGATTCTGCAAGACCAGACATGAAACTGGAGGTCACTGGGCTTCATGTACGACCATAGTGGATCCCTAGAGAATCAAGTACCCCGGCCCCATGACCACTGCACTAAAACTAAATGCTTTCATTGTGTAAGAACGGCTGCACCCAGTAATCTAAGTGATGCATCGTTGGATTCAGGGTTTCCTTGCCTACATCATGCTGCTCTCAGATGAGGTAACAAAAACCTGCTGACAGATTCCTTTTAAATGGGAATTGGGCACTTTTTGGCTGGTTGTCAAGGAGTAAAGTGAAACATTGTACAAACCTTTATAACCAAATGTAAACCACAATGTCCTCTGCTGCTATAACACTACTCTGATTTTCAGGAGGGTTCTCTTCCCTGACCCTAAATTGAATTACCAGAAATGAGGAAGCGGGGACATTGCACAATATGTGTAAGTGGCGGCTCATGTCTTCATGGCGACAATATGAGGAACACAAACTGGAAATGTTCTCTGCAGTAAAGAGATTAAAGAATTTATTTATAAACCGGGGATAATCCTCAAACCATGTTATTATCCCGGCCAGCGCTTTATATGGACTGCTGCATGGTTATTGGATTACACTGCAATTTATGGCGGTAATACATGTGCTGTACTAGTGTGCATCAGCTTGTATCTGGCAGCACATTAAAGAACCTGCAATTTAATAGTGAAGATTTCCCCCTGCCTGCGGAACACTACAAACTGTATAATGGCAGAGGAGCCTATGGAATGCAGAAATGTATGTTTAATTCTCAGTCTAAATATTATTACACCTTCCCTGGAGGAGCCATAAAATACACGGGCTGACTACTGTTTTTCATGGAATGTAGTGCAGTACTTCATTTTTCCTATGGGGGCGCTGCAGGGAAATGAAACACTTGCTGACAAACTCATTTCCTCCACAGCTGATCCCTGGATTTCCCAGCAGAGTTATACTCTTGGATAAGCTTATCTTAATTCATTCTGAATTACTAGAAGGGGGGAGGTGTTCTCTTTTTCTGGAACTCATCGGAGGGGAGAGCAGTTATAAAGAATGGTCCCCTATTCTGGAAGGGAATCTGTCAGCAGGTTTTTGCTATGTAATCTGAGAGCAGCATGATGTATGGGCAGAGATGCTGATTCCAGCAATGTGTCACTTACCAGGCTGTGCTTTGCTGTTCCAATAAAATCAGTATTTTATCAGGGGAAAATTAGCACTACAGGACTAGGTGTCTTGTGCCACCTGGTCAAACCACAGCCCCGTCACTGATTAGCAGCTTTCTGTCAATATACAGTGTGCACCGGAAGCAGCCATTCAGTGATGTGGAGGACTTATACCCAGCTCAGCATTCGCAGCACTGCTAAATGTGCAGTGGATGAAACAGTGTTTTATCAGCAGAAGATTATCCCTACAGGACTAGGTGCCTCATGCTACCTAGTCCAACTACACCCACAGCACTGATTAGCACAAAAAGCAGCCAGAGCTGTGGGTGTGGTTATATACAGGTTTTTGCTATGTAAGGTGAGAGCAGCATGATGTAGGGGCAGAGACCCTGATTGCAGCAATGGGTCACTTACTAGGCTGTGCTTTGCTGTTCCAATAAAATCAGTGTTTATCAGAAGATTATCACTACAGGACTAAGTGTCTCATGTCTCCAGGTCTAACCACACCGCCGTCACTGATTAATAGCTTTCTGTCAATATACAGTGTAGACAGGAAGCAGACAATCAGTAGTGTGGGCGGAGTTATACACACCTCAGCACTGCTACATGTGCAGCAGATGAGTGATTCTATCACCTAGTAAACTAAGTGACAAATCACTGGAATCAGGGTCACCGTCCCTACATTAGTGAAGAGTAATTGTCATAATACATAGCACAAACCTGCTGACAGATTAGCTTTAAACAGACATCTCATTGATTTGAATGTGTAATACTTAGAGGGAAAACACAGCAAGGAGGACCCTTTCTGGTCCGAGCCCGAACAACCTTTTAGCAAATGCAGATTGTCTAAAAAGGAAAATATGGACAAAAGTATTATTCTGTAGGAGGTTTGCTATTATAGAAGTATTATTCGCAATAGAAGGGCGATACTGTACATGAGCAGTGCTTCATCCACAGGTCTTTATAGGTTTTACCCACATCTGCTCCTAAGTGCTAAACGATGACACCTCCTGAGTCAGGAGTCGGCCGTTCTCAGTTCCTTTTCCTGTGGTCACATATGTTTGCCGCACTCAATTCTGGGTAAATACCAGGAAGTTCATATATATGAAATATTCACCACTTTTGAGTTTATTTTTATGGGTTTGATTCAGAATATGACAGTTGCACACCTATGCATTATGCAAGTGATTTGAGTGTAATTCTTCCTGTTCCCTGTGGAGGCGCTGCAGGATAATTAACCACTTGCTACTGGGTTCTCCCACAGATCACAGCTGATCGCTGGGTGTCTCAGCAGATGGATCCCATATAATTACTTTCTTTTTGGAGCACCTTTCTAACAATTGGGGTCTTGTAGCTTTAATATTGACCATAGCACAAGTTAAAGGGAATCTGTCAGCAGGTTTTTGCTACGTAAGCTGAGAACAGCATGCTGGAACTGTTAAAAAATAGAAAGCAACTGTGCTTCTATTATCAGGGTCTGTGCAATTGTTTATGTAAACTAATGTCTTTATTACACTATGATTATCATTACAGGACTAGAAAGTCACATGCACTGTAGTTTGACACGCCCCCTGCTGTGATTGACACCTCACAGTCAATGCACAATCTCTATAGAGAGCCTGGCGTGGGCGGAGGCAGCTCTCCCAGCTCTGCTGTGTTCCTAAAGCTAAATGCTTGGATTGTTTCAGAACGGCTGCAGGCAGTAATGTATTTGATACATAGTTGGATTCAGAGTCTCTTTGACTTATGTTGCAGTCAGATGAGGTAGCAATAACCTGCTGTCAGATTCCCTTTAAAGGGAACCATCCAGCAGGATATAGGGCTAAAATGTGAAACCAGTTCCTTAGAGGCACTGAGATACTGAATGCAATCATGCCATTACTTCAATGATTCCATGTTTGATTGCAGAGAAAAGAGTCATAAAATTCCTGGAAAACAGGGCAGCAGATAATTGATGTGTGCAGCACTGCGTCACTATTTGGGGTTGTTGTTTTTTTTCCCCTCATCGGTGGACATGCCTTTCCACTGTAAGCCAAACCCTCCCCCTTCCCTTTCATCTCTACTTTCAGTTTTGTGAAGCACCCTGTGGCTGGAATATAGTGACAGTGAGCAGGAGCCAGAAACTGAAAGTAGACATAAACAAGGGGGGAGGGGAGGGTTTGGCTTAGGCTACTTTCACATTACGATTTTTTTAAAATCCGATGCTGTCCAATATAAATTGGACAGCATCGGATTCCTCTGATGCCTGGAATCGGATGCCAAATAGGCACCCGATTCCGACAGAAAATAGGATGCCTGCCCTCCTGTCAGATCGCTCCCTAGCTGTCACTGTCTCTCCCCCGGTTCTCTCCTTTTGGCCCCGGTCCTCCTCTCTGCACCCCGGTCCTCCCCTCTTGGCCCCGGTCCTCCCCTCTGCACCCCCGGTCCTCCCCTCTGCACCCCGGTCCTCTACTCTTGGCCCCCGGTCCTCCCCTCTTGGCCCTCGGTCCTCCCCTCTTGGCCCCGGTCCTCCCCTCTTGGCCCCCGGTCCTCCCCTCTTGGCCCCCGGTCCTCCTCTCTGCACCCCGGTCCTCCCCTCTTGGCCCCCGGTCCTCCTCTCTGCACCCCCGGTCCTCCTCTCTGCACCCCCGGTCCTCCCCTCTTGGCCCCTGGTCCTCCTCTCTGCACCCCCGGTCCTCCTCTCTGCACCCCCGGTCCTCCCCTCTTGGCCCCCGGTCCTCCCCTCTTGGCCCCCGGTCCTCCCCTCTTGGCCCCCGGTCCTCCTCTCTGCACCCCCGGTCCTCCTCTCTGCACCCCCGGTCCTCCTCTGTTGGCCCCGATCCTCCCCTCTTGGCCCCCGGTCCTCCCCTCTTGGCCCCCGGTCCTCCCCTCTTGGCCCCCGGTCCTCCCCTCTTGGCCCCGGTCCTCCTCTCTGCACCCCCGGTCCTCCTCTCTGCACCCCCG
This sequence comes from Allobates femoralis, assembly GCA_033576535.1. NCBI lineage: Eukaryota > Metazoa > Chordata > Amphibia > Anura > Aromobatidae > Allobates > Allobates femoralis. Next base: position 35,758,566 of record JARQOC010000006.1, read on the forward strand.
GTCCTCCCCTCTTGGCCCCCGGTCCTCCCCTCTTGGCCCCGGTCCTCCCCTCTTGGCCCCCGGTCCTCCCCTCTTGGCCCCAGTCCTCCTCTCTGCACCCCCGGTCCTCCTCTCTGCACCCCCGGTCCTCCTCTCTGCACCCCCGGTCCTCCCCTCTTGGCCCCGGTTCCCCCATGTGTCCTACGGGTGCCCCCATGTGTCCTCCCCCTCTCCACGACTCCTGCACGGTCCCGCGCGTCTCCCGGTATCTTGCTGTTCTGTCTTCTGTGCTGCTAGGACCTCTCGTGATGTCACAATCACATGACTGCCAGTAACCAATAGCAGGCAGTCATGTGATTGTGACATCACGGCAGGTCCTGGCAGCACAGAAGACATAACAGCAAGATACCGGGAGACACCTGGAGACACCGGGGGCCTCGTGGACAGGTGAGTATAGATTTTTTTTATTGTTTTAACCCTTTGTTTCACTTTTAGGAGCTATTTTAGTGTACTGAGCATGTGCTGAGCATGCTCAGTACACTAAAATAGGGTCCGAGGAGACATCAGATGTTTCCTCGGACCCTTCTCCATAGGGCCCCATGTTATAGGGATCGGGTCAGATCAGATGTGCACTAAATGCCATCCGATTTGGTCCGACCCGATTCTGTCAGATTTTATTATCGGTGCAAAAATCGGTGCAGGCTCCGATTTTTGCACCGATAATAAAATCGGACAGAATCGGATCGGACCAAATCGGATGGCATTTAGTGCACATCCGATTCGGTCCGATCCCCATAGGGATGCATGGGATCCGAAAATCGGTCCGATGCTGTCCGATTTTTTTCGGACAGCATCGGAAATGCAAAAATCGTAGTGTGAAAGCAGCCTTAGAGCTGAAATGGATGACCACAGGGGAGTAAAAATAACAACAACCCAAAATAGTGATGCAGTACTGCAATCATCAATCATCTGCTGCCCTGTTTTCCAGGAGTTTTATAACACTTTTCTCTGCAATCAAACATGGAATCATTGAAGTAAAGGTATGATTGCATTCAGCATTCCAGAGCCTGTAAGTCACCGGCTTTACTTTATAGCCCTAAATCCTGCTGGTTGGTTCCCTTTAATATTGTCCATATCTTAAGTTAACTTGTTTCACCTGACAAACCCCTTTATCTCCCAATCACAGCATAGGTGGTGACTTGTGGACCGGGGGCGGCGTGACTGCTGGGACTCACATCGATTGACAGAACGGGGCACTTTATCCCGGTCAGAATGGTTGGGCAGTGCACTTGCTCTATTGTCGCTGCATTTATTCCCGATAGGGTTGTGTGCGGCTTTTTCCAGGAGCAGCAGTGGGGCATGTAACCTGCTGCCCTGTTTTATACCGGAGATAAAAATGTCCCTTTCTGCGGATCGGTGGCGATCTCAGCGGTTGGACACATCAATGAGCAAGGTATCGCTAATGCTGCTGATATATTGATACCTTGATTTCACTGGACAACTCCTTTAATGATGTAGTCATTGTTGCTGCTCTTCTATACAAAACGCAAAATGGAAAAGCAACTAGAAAGAAAAACATGAGCTAGATAAATAATGGATCTTGGCACATGGACTTAATCTGAAAGTCATGACTTTATTAGTATTTGCTCTTTCCTGATGGATTAAATACAATGTAGCTATTATAGTAGAACAAATGTAAAACTCATGTCTCTGATATTCTGTGACCGCATGATTGCATTAAGTAAATAATGAATGGCTGCAAGGATGAGCGTCGTTTGGCCTCCATTCAACTGGTGCCGAGGGGACGTCTTCTGCTTGGTACATAAGCCGATGTAAGAGAAAGAGATAATGAAGAAAAATTATGAGCAATTGTTGAGAACTAGAACTTGTGTTAAAATCCAATTAGGATCATCCTGTCTCTTAGACAAGGAACTCCAGCAATGGTGTTGTGGTCACTGTGGCTTGGGAATCTGTGCAGTGGATGATGGAAGTTATGGGAGGGCCCTTTATCCTCTTCATGACATATGACATACTTGTATATTTGTCATATGTCGTGACACTGATTTTGATGCAGGCTCACATGCCGACCACACATTTTTCCCTGCACTGTCACGGGGTGGTATAACAGGTAGGGAATCAGGAGGTAAGATGGGCTAAGAGTGTTCAGGGTTAGGGTAGCTAGTCTGAGCATGACAGGGGGTCCCTGGCTCAACCTGTTCTTGAAGTTACCTATGAAGGTGAGTATGTCCAGGTCACCACCCTTGCCCTTTGTGCCCTAGGCTAAGAGCTCCTACCTCTACCCACAGACCCACAACTCCTGAGGAAGGGAACAGTAGCAGCACAGCATGTCCTCACTGCATGGGGTCCAAGTAGAGACTGAACTTTATCCGCGACACCTGTGGCGCCCCACTGGTCAGGCGTCACAGTTTGGGTAATGCACCCATAAATGAGTGTGCGGTTACCCCTGTCGCAGTGGGAATGCAGGGTTTGTAGGAGGCTCCCATCTCAGCACTCCCACACACCCACATAGGCAAATGGTAAGCGCTCATACCCTGGGGGAGGGAGTTAGGGGAGGAGGGAGGTAGAGAACGGGGATATCTAGTTTTGCCTCGAGGGAAGAAGGAGTACGGGAGCCCAGGGAGAGAGAAAAGGACTCCGAGAGAGGGGACCTGGAGAGAAAGAACAGGCAGCCCAGACTGAAGGAGGGGACCCCCCAGATCGGAGCGACCATACTCCGGGAGGGAACCCTGGTCCATACACCGGAGTGCCGGTTCTGAAGATGCATCACAGGGAGTTCAGCCCCTGAGTTGTAACACTGGTCGTCGTGGGTCCGTCTACCGGCCCCAACACCCTGTCTCAAGGAAACCAGTCACACCAGGATAACCCACCAGGGTCGAGTCCCAGTGCAGGAGAGAGGGAGTGGTGGGAAGCCGGAATACTCAGAATGCACCCCAACCGGGCATGGTACTAAGCAGGCTTTTCCAGGACGGGCAGCTGCAACGGGACAAGAAAGGCATACCGGGGGAGCCTCTGAGAGACTCTGCAGCCCACTGTGACTACCCGGCCAGCTACCCTTACTAACAACTGTTGACTTCTGTGAACTGTACCACCAGCATTGTTCCAGTAAAGTACCCGGGTAGAGTGACAGAGCTTCTGTGTACTTATTTCACCTCTGCACTGCCACTTATGTATCTCCATCATCAGCACTTCCATCACTACAGGTGCATCCCTGCCCTGGAGGGCCAGCTCTACCTGCAGGGAGCTGTACCATCTCGGCTGCTGTACAATAGCCCTCCAGAGGTCTGAAGCAGCGCTGGTACTTAATCACCAGAATCTGCGGGTGGCGTCACGATAAATTTATAAATTTTTATTCCCATTTCAACTATCCCTTTTCAGTTGACCACCAGGGCCACGGGTCTGAGCAGGCCACCAGTGACAACCCTACCGCAGCAGAGGGCCCAGATACCCACACCCTGGGCTAGTCACACCCAGTGGAGGCAAGTAGAACTACTTAAAGGCTGAGGGAGTGGAGATCTGAATGCTATGACACACCCCTCCACCTCCACCTGCAGAGAGGCACACAGCACCTTTCCGGCATTAACTCTGGTTGTGCCAAAGGAAATATACTCATATTTAAATCACAGCAACAACACACATGGACTGCAAAGCAGTCATACATGACATGCACATGTTAGTTGATTTAATCATGTGCTGATGTACTGCTCTGTATGGCAGAAGTAATGGGATGATCGCAACTTCAAGTCCCCTAGGGGAATACACTGTGTGCAGAATTATTAGGCAAGTTGTATTTTAGAGGATTATTTTTATTATTGATTAACAACTATGTTCTCAATCAACCCAAAAGACTCATAAATATCAAAGCTTAATATTTTTGGAGGTTGGAGTGGGGGTTATTAGATTTGGCTCTTAGGAGGATATCTGTGTGAGCAGGTAACTATTACTGTGCAGAATTATTAGGCAACTTAATAAAAACCAAATATATTCCCATCTCACCTGTTTATTTTCTCCAGGTAAACCAATATAACTGCACAAAATTTAGAAATAAACATTTCTGACATGCAAAAACAAAACACAAAAAATGAGTGCCCAATATAGCCCCCTTTCTTTATGATGACACTCAGCAGCCTTCATCCATAGATTCTGTCAGTTGCTTGATCACCCCCCTTTTGTTCCATTGAAAATAAAGCAATTAAAATATTTTAAAAAATACACATATTTGGTATTGCTGAATCTGACTGATAAACTGTGTAACAGAAAGAAGATTCAAAATCCCAGAATTTGTTCTTTTTTGCCCACTGCAACATTGCAATAAAATACAGTAAGAGGCCAAAACATTAAATCTGGTATCAATAAAAATGTCAGCTCAGGGCACAAAAAATAAGCTGTCACACAGCCCCAGCTCCCGAAAAATAAAAATGTTACGGTTCTTGGAAAATAGCGCCAAAAGCAACTTTTTTTTCACAAATTTCAGAATTTTTTTTTACCAATTAAATTTGAAAAAACTATTCTTGACTGCTATCTGCGTACTCGTACTGTCCTGGAGAATCATACTGCTCAGTCAGTTTAGCCAGTTGTAGTGAACATGGTAAATAAAAAAATCCAAAAAAACAATCCTGTAATTGCACTTTTTTTTTGCAATTTCGCTGCACTTGGAATTTTTTTTCCTGTTTTCCAGTACTCTGTATGGTAAACAGTTTGACTCAAAAATACAACTCGTCCCACAAAAGAAAACAAGCCCTCATATCTCTATATTGATGGAAAAGGAAAATGTTATGGCTATTGGAAGAAAAGGAGGAAAAAACAAAAGTGCAAAAACAGAAAATTGCCCGGGGGTGAAGGGGTTAAGGGACCAATAGAAAGATACTTTGGCCTATTTCCATTCTTATCTGCAGCACACCTCCCAACAAACAGATTACAACAGACAACAAAGGTAAAACATGTAACTTGCTATGAGGCCCTACCCTGGTTGCCCCTCTTCCCCTTACTTTGATACTGGGTGTCAAATACATGTACAGTGCTTTCCTCTGCAGAACAATTGCATTTTTAGCAAGAGTTTGAAAAATTGGTCCAAGTAGCATGGTTCCCCCCCCCTGGACGGAGCTGGGTGTACGGAGTCAGGGGAGCCTGCTCTGGCCCTGGTACTGGTCCCTGACTCGCCCTGTACTTGGAGGTACCTTTGAAGGTGAGGAGGTCCGAGCAGCCAGCCTAAGACCCTAAAACTCCTAAGAAGCCCTAGGCATAAGCCCCTACCTCCACCCACAGACAACGGAACCCAGCAGCTTCCAATGGAGAAAAACAGCAGCTTCAGATGAGCGTCTGCTCACAACAGGTCACAGTCCAGAAATGAACTGAATCAGCGACATTAGGTGGATGTGAGCTGACCCACTTATGGCCGAGGGTTGGGGAGCAACCAGCCCAGGCACATTCCTCAGCTCACCTAAGCTCCCGCTCATTAGCTTCCTCTCTCCACAGAGAGCAGGGGAAAAAAAGGCTTAATTTAAACCACAGCAGCAGCACTTCCATACAGCAAGGCAGTCAATACATAACACATGGAGAGGGAAACAAGCACCGGACACTTCTCTCTTCAGTGGTAATGAAGCCCTTTTCTTTTATTTCACAGGCTCTAAAACTGTATAAAAGAGCCCATTTGATGCAAATTTGCATAAGGTCCCTTTCACATCACATTTTTTGGGGATCAGTTGTTAACTGTTGTAATACAGATAACCATGGATCCGATTTGGCTCCCCATGTATCCCTATGGGCACGGATGGGCATGGAATGGTCCTTAATAGCCATCAGTGTGTACCAGTTTTATCAGGGATCCGATTGTGTCCTCTTTTTTTCAAGTACCCAGAATCAGAGACTGCTCCGATTATGGGCTGCCTTCTAAAAAGTGGACACAATCGGACAGAATCAGATCCAACGCTGTCTGATTCAAATAACATGGGGGCTTATGGAGCTCGGATCCGCACGGATCCGTTAAAAACATGGATCGGTGAAACGGATCCAGTTTGCTGTACTGAGCATGCGTACAGCTCCTCCCACCCCTATCTCTGCACACTGATGTCGGATCCGAGAATAAGAGGGATCCGAGGGTATCAGTGGCATCTGTTTGCACAGATCCGTGCCTGTCCGTGTGGCCCTTGAAATTCAAGGATCCACACGGACAGGGAAAATAACGTGATGTGAAGGGGTCCTTAGTCGCTTCTTCATTTTCAAAACTGTCCTACGAGGAACAGGACTCTCGGAAGATCTGCATTGAGGGTTTGTTGCCAGTGGCAAACTTTGATACTTTTGGGTAACCATGAGCCATGTTTTACTGTCCTTATGTGCAGAGAAGCTTGTAAGGAAAGGAAATTAGAAGACCAGTAAAGTAACATTAGGTAAAGTCTGCATCCATCGGACTGTCTCTACACAAAGTGCATAACCTCTGTTTACTGTTATTTCAGGAATTCAAAACCATAGGGGGTTTCCTGGAATGATTCTGAGAGGTGTCATTCGTGACACATCGGCCTAGTGAGCCAAGCTTCAAAGAGTTTGCCAATGGTCATTGTAGCCAGAATGGATTCCCTAGTTACAATATTGAAGGGAGTGGTTGGGGACACAAACAATATAAAATGCAAGGCACTTGCCCCTAAATTAGCCACGTTCCAGTTACAGACCAGAAATTTTAATATCATCATGTAGGCTGTCTTGGAAACATGAGCCAAGAACCAGGCGTAAAAAAAAGAAAGGTGACATAATAGGAAAGTGTTCACATGTGGGGGTTGGCCTGTGCTGATTATGATCTATATTTCATTCCTCCTTCCCTCTAGGATACAGAAGATAACCTTAGACAGGAACATTAAGGTATTTCTGTTACTGGGGTCTTGAGGTCCTGGGTTCAATTCCCACCAAGGACACTAAGGACAACATCTGCAAGGAGTTTGTATGTTCTCCCTGTGTTTGCGTGGGTTTCCTCCGGGCACTCCGGTTTCCTCCCACATTGTAAAGACATACTGATAGGATATTTAGATTGTGAGCTCCAAGGGAGACAGTATTACTGATGTTTGTAAAGTGCTATGGAATTAATAGCGCTATATAAATGAATAAATATTATTATTTCTTCTTTTTTATTTTATATTTATTTTGCATATCTGTGTGTTATTTTTATCTTTATCCTTCATACCTTTTTATTGTAAGACTGTATTTTTTATATTAAAGCTTAAAAATTGAACAAGTTTGATCCTTGTAAGCACTAAAGAATCCATAGCCTTACAGAGAGTGTGCAGAGAGTGTGTGACCCTGTTGGTTGTCAGACAGTAATATATTTCAGGGATCATCACCCTGTGTGTTTGATGAGTGGTGGCAGCATGTTGTGTAGCTGGGGTGTGCGGACTGTGTCGGTTTGTGATTAATGCTCACTTTATAGTTTATAATAGAGGATGAGTACTGGGATTATGTGACGGGAGATAAATTTACCCTTTTGAGTGCACCCCATGTCATCTGCTGGGAAGTTGTACATGACAAAGATGATGAGTGATCTAACACACCAGGGCTCTAATATGACAACCTAAAACCTATGACAGATTGCTAACGATCACAGTTCAATTGAAAAGTTGTTTTAAAACTTTTTTTTCTCTGAATTTTGAAGATTTTGTGTCTGCGCCTCACAGCTGGCGGGTGGACTAATTCTTTGCATATTACAGGTACCTCAGAAGCAGGCAGTCAGCTGATATCGCTGGGGGAACCACAAAACTATTCCTAATTTTCCCTGCTGTACCAGTACTGGGGTATTGGAGCATTGAACGTCGCTGAATGCCAGCTGTTCTTGAGAGCAAAAAGCCACAATAGAGAAGGCTCTGACTATTAGGGGGCGATCGCTCACATTTACAGCTGCTTGTCTAATGAAAAAAAAAGAGAGAGAGTTGATAATATATTATTTACCGCTATCTGCATATTTATTCCTTTCCTCGTCGTTCCACTGCCGGCCCTCGCTCAGGGTGTACGGTGTATACTGTGTGAAGATGGAAATAACATGACATCCCGGGGGAGCGAGCGTTGGGTCCAGCGATGATGGGATGCAGAGCTCGATCAAAGGCCTGTGAAGAGTATGAGATGATGTAAACTCCATCATGTCGTGTCTTTACAAACTCATGAAAGTGAAATTCCAAAGCAAAAGACAATCCTTTATATCTGCCTATAAATCCCTATCCCTGGGCACCAAATTGTACTATTTCTACCCCCTGTCCCCATTGCCACCTCTTCTTGGAGGGGCACAGTGACTGCCTCTCCTTAAGTAAGTCATCTGGTTGGATAATGTTTTGACATCTCAGTCAATGCTGCGGGTTCCTATGCAGAGAGCAGAAGACGATTAGTTTGTCATCAGCTGCTGCACTCTGCATAGACAGAAACTGAGATTACAAAGCTTTCACTAGGAGAAGTGAGCAGCAAAACTATTCACCCCTCCTGTCACCTGCTGTGGAAGCTGTCCCAGGTTTGCACATACCTACTCAAACCAAATTAAGACTAGGGTTAGGATTAGAGTTAGGTCTGGGGTTAGGATTTGGCCTAGGGTTAGGATTCGCGTTAGAATAGGTTTAGGGTTTGGCCTAGGGTTAAGATTAGAGTTAGGACTAGGGTTAGGATTTCGGCTAGGTTTAGGATTACAGTTAAGACTAGATTTTGGCCTAGGGTTAGTATTACAGTTAACACTAGAGTTAAGGTTTGGACTAGGGTTGGGATTAAAGTTACAACTAGAGTTAGGGTTTGTCTTAGAGCTAGGATTAGAGTTAGGACTTGGGTTAAGATTTGGAATAAGGTTGGGATTAGAGTTAGAACTAGGGTTAGGGTTTGGCAGGCATAGAGCTATGATTAGAGTTAGGACTAGGGTTAAGATTTGGACTAGCGTTGGGATTAGAGTTAGAACTAAGGTTAGAGTTTGGACTAGGGCTAGAATTACAGTTACAACAAGGGGTAAGATTTGGACTAGGGTTAGGTTGAGTTAGAACTAAGGTTAGGGTTTGGCCCAGGGCTAGGATTAGAGTTAGGACTATGGTTGGAGTTCGATCAAGGGTTAGGAATAGAGTTGAGACTAGGTTGGGGTTTTGCTGAGGGTTAGGATTAGAACAAGGAGTAGGGTTAGAATTTGACCTAGGGGTTAGGATTAGAGTGAAAAGAAGGGTTAGGTTTTGAAGTAAAGTTGGGGCTAGGATTAAGGTTAGGGTTTGTTCTAAGGTTAGGGCTAGGATTATATTTAGGACTAGAATTTGATTTAATACCATAGTTAGATAGATACATTGGTGATTTTTTTTCCTGAAGAAGGGGCTTTGACACTGAAAGCATAGAAATAAAGATCACAAACTTTTAGATTACAATATTTTATTATCCACGGTAGTATGGTATTACACCCCACCTCTTTGTCTTCTTATGTTGCAATCTCAACCTGGCTAGATAGATAGGGCTGGGGTTTTAGCTAAATGTAGGGATAGGACTAGCGTTAGGTTTATGTCTTTGGTAACAAAATACATAAGAATATATGTATTACATAGATCACTATCTTATAATATGAAGTATTCCAAAATCAACCACTTCAAGCTGCACTTTTCCTCCCCCCTATGCTTTACACTGCGGCTTTGCTTGTGTTAATCACTAAATACATTCATAGTCTACTCTACCCCCTGATTTCCAAATACATCATCCATCAGGAGCTTCTTTTCATTAAGTTATGTTATGACATAATCTTTACCGTTCGGACGGCCGCCCCTTCCTGGCGTCTTCAAGGGCCTTATCAAGCAGTTGCATTTCCTCGCTGTTCAGGTGGATGGAGCAGCGGTGATGGGGCAGAGGTTTGCCATCCGGGGTGTTTGGTATAGATAGAAAGTTTGGTAACCGATTGACGGCCACTAAAATGAAGAGAAAACGTTTCATAAATTTGCTGCTAAATAAAATGTCTTTTTTTACATTATGAAATATGACACTAGTTCTTATACTCCAAATCCATTGACACGCCCCAAAGCACCTCCAGGCTAATTTACATGTTGCTGCAAAGCTTGATTTCTCAGCGTTGGTATATCAAATTATTGTAAGAATAGTATTAGATTTAGTCTTATACTAGGGCTTATTCAGACTGACCACTGGTTTCACAATAGGCAATGTCACAGCTCACCTCCTCCTCCTGTACAATGACTGATAACACCTCTATATATAGTAGTTAACACAGGATCCACCATTCACAATAGGTGATATCACAGCTCACCTCCTCCTCCTGTACAATGACTGATAACACCTCTATATACAGTAGATAACACAGGATCCACCATTCACAACAGGTGATGTCACAGCTGACCGTGCTCTCCCTCCCTTCACAATAGGTGATATCACAGCTCACCTCCTCCTGTACAATGACTGATAACAGCTCTATATACAGTAGATAACACAGGATCCACCATTCACAATAGGTGATATCACAGCTCACCTCCTCCTCCTGTACAATGACTGATAACACCTCTATATACATTAGATAACACAGCATCCACCATTCACAATAGGTGATATCACAGCTCACCTCCTCCTGTACAATGACTGATAACACCTCTATATACAGTAGATAACACAGGATCCACCATTCACAATAGGTGATATCACAGCTCACCTCCTCCTCCTGAACAATGACTGATAACACCTCTATATACAGTAGATAACACAGTATCCACCATTCACAATAGGTGATGTCACAGCTCACCTCCTCCTGTACAATGACTGATAACACCTCTATATACAGTAGATAACACAGGATCCACCATTCACAATAGGTGATGTCACAGCTCACCTCCTCCTGTACAATGACTGATAACACCTCTATATACAGTAGATAACACAGGATCCACCATTCACAATAGCTGAATGTTTGAGTCTAATATTAGTCCTAGTGCCTAGTGTGAAAATGGCACATTTTTGGATATATTTAACATTTAAACACTACTGTTCTGTTCTGATTAAACAATTTCTTAAATTCTATGTTTCTCTGATAACTCGGGTCACCCCTATTAAGGTTACTGGGCTGCAGTGCCAAGTGTAACCTATGCATGCCCGGCCATCAAGAAATATCCCTCGGAATCCTGTGAAGTGGCAACACTGTTCACCAATATGAAAATATGCTCGTTATTAGGAAAAGGAAGGGGAGAGGTTGTGCCGCTCACCAAATACACCCTGGATTCCCAGGCCCTTCAGATAAGTAACCGGCTTCCACTTCACGTCAGTCAAAAAAGGATGTTCCAGTGCCAGAAGATTCTGAAATCCTTTATTAGTATTCCAATAAAAATATTTGCATCCCGACCCCAAAGGGTCTACCGGACATCTTTTGGTAACCAAGTTCCTTAATCATAGGCATATGCTGACAAACTGTATGAACTTTATGCTCTGTAAAGATCCCCTGTTACTTGTCCAGTCAGGGTCATGGTGCTGGACAATCGTCACCGTGATATCCCCAATAGAATACCTGCCTGCCGAGTACCCCAGCCTGCGTGACCGCGATGTATCCAAGTCTCTGACCCTCTGGTCCATGGCCACAGGCCTGGGGACTACTCCTGAGTGGTACCTGGTGACTACCAGCAGCCAAGCCTATCCTCACCTAGTGAATACCTGGTAGTCACATAGTCATGCCCCTCCAGGGTAAAACCAGGTCCATTCCCGACAGCATTACAATACATTTAAGTAAAAATGTGGGGAAGTTCCCAAGTTATGAATACTTTTTCAAGGCTTTGTAAACAAAAGACATCTACAAGAACTAAAACAAGTGATTTAAGTTACCCGCAGTCATAAATTGCCCCTAAAGGTAATATTTCATGCAGGCCAATTAAAATTAATAACCAATAAGGTGAACCATAGACAGGTCAGGTCCACCAAAACTGCAGATGTCTTTTGTTAGAAACTTTCTGCTTCCAACTCATTGTATATGTGGCGCCCCACCATGTAGGTGCCACAAAGGGGGTACTGCACCCCTGTGGGAGGAAGGAGGTCGGTGAGCCCGTCCGTTTGGCCTCTGGGTTGGAGAGCTAGGAGAGTTCAGGCAGGGAGCCTGAGGCACGAAGGAGGATTACCTCGGCTGAGGGACCCAGGGAAACGAGAACAGATCCCAGACACAGGAGAGAAGTGAGTAAGAAGCTCGGAGGGAGTTCACTCACAGAAAGAAACCGGGTACCGAAGCCCACACCTGTAGGAAGCTTCACAGCCTGCAGAAAATCCGTAGAACGAGGGTATATCCAGATACGGCCCTGATTCCTAAGCGACTATTAGAGGGGGACCAGACACCGCGGTGACCTACTGCGGTGATAAACAGAAGGTTTACTCGACGGGAGCAAGGGAAGGAGAAAGACAGCAGGAGGTCAGACTTATTCTACATGAGGTCAGGCTTCACACCGCTACTGGGAAGCGAGGGAAGAAGAGGAATAAGAAAGGCATGCACTGAGGGTTCCGTCTACCTACCAAAGATCCGCTTGCAGCCACCCGTAGCCACTTGTCATTTAACATCAAACTGCACTGAGAACTGTAATGACTCAGCTAAGTTCCAGTAAAGTACCCGGTGAAGTGACTCTCGACTACACCATCACTGCTGCAATACCACCGACCTCTGGAGGACTGTAGCGGCGCTGGTGATATCTCACCAGGTACTGCAGGTGGCGTCACGACAAACTTGTACATAATCCTTGTAAATAATTCCCCCTTTTCAAGAGCATAGCCCCCAGGATACGCAATCAGGCGCGGCCGCCATTCCCCGTGACAAAGTTAACCCCTTTCTGCCACCTGATACCCGAGTACCCGACACCCTGGGGCGCAACATATAGGTTCTTAGTGGAGGATCCCAAGCTATGATCTCCACCTTCTCTAATGAAGCCTATATGTTAGGGATCCCATTTTTTCCATCTTATGGAACCCCTTGAACTTGGGTTTCCATTTTGCTAAAGTTCGGCATGAGATGGAAACTATGTGGAACAAGGCCTAGAAATTCCATGAATGTGGCAGGTGTCTCAGGATGCAGAAATAAATCACAAGTACAGAAGGAGGACTGAGCCCCCGTATCTGCTGACTCCGCCACTTCCACAGCTCATTCTCTACCCACATCTAAACAATGGCGTAATTACTTTTTAATAGAGTAAGAAAATACATTCAGATTGAGGAATTTCAGCATATTTCACCAATGACTTCATTGCTCAGCATATTTCTACAAGCAAAAATAACCCAGCGGCAGAAGAAGAAGAAGAAGTCATTACGGATTGTTCTATTCAGCCATTGTGGATGTAATGTAGAGCAGGTGCCTGTACAGAAGAGCTGCAGAACATTGATAACGGTACGTGTACACAGTATCATGCTGATTCAGCCCCGTTCACTTGAATGCTGCAGTACCAGACATAACCTGCAAACAAGAGTGGCGCTGTTTTTCAAATAAAATATAAACAAAAGTCCCAGTTCATCATTTAGGGGTTTCTTTTCTTTTTTTTCTAGTGCCTTTTTTGCACCACTATCGGCAAAACAGCACAAAAGGGTTGATGATTTTTATTTTTTTTTGCAAAATCAAAGATACACTCTTTTTGTCTGTAACTGGTTGTTTTGTATCCTTTTTGGAGTAAAAATGTTGCATGATCCTTTAAAACGTAATAGGTTCGTCTTGCACAAATATACATTTAGAGAATATTTGGAGTCAAGTGTTGTGCTGGAGCAGTGGTGTAACTTGAAGCTCATGGACCCCGATGCGGAAGCTCCAATGGGGCCCCCAATTATTGCAAATCTTAAATAGCATTAGTCTTTTTCTATAGACCATAGGGACTTTTGGGGCCCCCTAGGCTCCAGGGCCCTGGTGCGATTGCAACCCCTGCACCTGTTGTAGTTACGCCTCTGTGCTGGAGTATAATTGCAAAATATGGAAAAAGTTGCAAATGGTGAATTGCGTTACAACAATTCAGAATAAGGTGTTGTTGATTTATAACACTATTTCTGTCCAGTGTATGACTTGTATCCTGCATTCTCATCAGTTTTCCCCTCTCCAGCCTCTATTTCTATTTCTCAGTTGTCTCTGAGCTAGTGGGTGGAGACTAGCTGCTATAATGTCCCCCATACATAGCACACACAGACATCAGGGATTCTTGCTGTCCTTTCCTTAGGCTGCACAGGGACAGAAGCAGCAGTACTCATCAGTGGAGATGTGAATCCAGCTTTGGGGTTATAAATGTAGCTGCAGCGCAATCTCTGTCTCTGCGTGTTTTCTCTCAATACTCCTTCTCCCCTCCTACTTTCCATAAACTTCAATAAGCTCTGTAACCTTAGAACTCACTGTGTTGGTTGTTTCGTTTTGTCTTGACCAGGGGTGTAAATACAACAGGTGCAGGGGTTGCAGTCGCACCCAGGCCCTGGAGCATAGGTGGGGGGGGGGTCACAAATGTTTCTCTGGCTTATAGAAGAAGACTATTGCTATTAAGAATGGCTCATCAATATTGTTGCTTGGATAACCTCTTTATGACTCAAATCATAAAGGACAGACCAAAAGAAATGAGTTGACCATCCATCCATGTGAGGGTCCCCCATTTCCATGCATCCTGATATCATCATTACTTATACACAGAAATTCTATGGACTCTGACTCTATATTATGGTATCTATCAGCTCTACAGGATCATTTACAGATCTGCAGCTTTTCCTGGGTTTGTAAACAAAAGCTCCTTATTCCATTATTCCCCATGCCGCGCACAGACACATTATCCCCGCGCCTTCGACGAGATCATTAGCACGAGAGTAAATATATTTTCTTTCGTTAGCTAATTGCCATAATTGAGGTTCGGTAAACCTACCATTTATTTTGGAAACTGGGGACTTGGCATCAAGCTGTGAAATCTTTCTTATAAAATCTTCTGGCAATCGCTCCTTAAAATAAGAAAGACAAAACACAATTTGTAATAAGGTCCAGGAGAGATACAGGATTATTCCGATTGTCACTGAGTATAACTGGGTGTGTTCACTTTTGCAACCCATTTTCTTGCTCAAGTACATCTATAATAAATAATAAGGCATTGTTCTGGCATCATTTTATTTCTACCATTTTCTATATCCAGGTTATACAAACTTATGTGTCTCCACAGTAACAGACTACAAACAAACTCTGTGTAGTCTGATTCTGCAATGATATTGTCACGAGTGTGTCTCACCCCAGGGAGACGTCTGGCAAGTCTGGAACCAGAAAGTAACAACCCCTTATTGACTGCAGGAGTTTAACTAGTGTTCAAATGTACTTGCTTTCTTTAATTTGCAGGGGTTAAGAACTCTTTCCTTCCTAGTTGTTTCTTGTAGCCTTAAACCTCAGGTGTAGCCCTTTGTGGCCACTCCCATCCACTATAATAATATTTATTCATTTACATAGCGTTAATAATTCCATTGTGCTTTACATACAGTACATTTGCAACACTGTCCCCATTGTGGCTCACAATCTAAACATCCTATCAGTATGTCTTTGGAGTGTGGGAAGAAACCAGAGAACCCGGAGGAAACCCACGCAAACATAGGGAGAACAAACAAACTCCTTGCAGATATTGTCCTTGGTGGGATTTGAACCCAGGACCCCAGTGCTGCAAGGCTGCAGTACTAACCACTGAGCCCAAGTAGTCACATACCATAAGTCGTCACATGTGTTGTCTTTTGTTGCCAGTTGTAGAATCATATCTATGCTGTCCACTTGGAAAGGAGCCTGTCTCTTGAAGAAGTCTTGGAGTCAAGTTTAATGAAGTTCTGGAGGCTTGTTGCACTGGAGGAGATCTGAGTGCTTTTCTGTTTTTGTCTATTCCCCTCTGTCTGTTTACCCTTCCCCTGTGTTGTATTACAGTCTAGCGAACTAGCCGGCCTTCTCACTAGCCAGGGTGAGTACAGGGCAAAGGGAATTGACGTCGATGGGGAGAAAGACCCGTATGGGGACAGTAGGGAGTGCAGGGCACAGACTCAGGTGAGTTCCAGGAAGTGACCGCACTCCATATTGCAAAGGCTTTCCTTCTATACCATCCCTGCTTTTCCCTCTGTGTTGCTCCATACGCCCTGATATTGACTGATACTCACATCCATTTGTCCTCTACTTGTTGATAACTTAGTGAAGGTATGTTAGCTAAAAGTAAGGGACAGATGGAATATATTTGTGACCCTCGATGACACATAGGTCTGCATAGGAGCTGTAAACAAAAAACAGCAAAAGATTATAATCTAGATTATTTCAAAAATTACTTAAAGGGGCTCTACAGGGTGGGCCAATTATAGGGATGCACCTACATAAAATGGGAATGGTTGGTGATATCAACTTCCTGTTTGTGGCACATTAGTATATGAGAGGGGAAAACGTTACCAGATGGTGGTGACCATGGCGGCCATTTTGAAGTAAGATATTTTGGATCCAACTTTATTTTTTTCAATGGGAAGAGGGTCATGTGACTCATCAAACGTATTGAGAATTTCATAAGAAACAATGGTGTGCTTGGTTTTAACGTAACGATATGAGATGTGCAGCATCTGAAACAACTGATCACCACCCATCTGGAAAAGTTTTCCCCCTCCCATATACAGTGCCTACAAGTAGTATTCAACCCCCTGCAGATTTAGCTGGTTGACACATGCGGAATTAACTTGGCATTGTGACATTTGGACTGTAGATCAGCCTGGAAGTGGGAAATGCACTGCAGCCAAAAAGATTTTTAAAATTTTTTTTTTTTTTTTTTTTTTTTTAAGCGTTAAAAGTTAATTCAGAGGGTCATTTATTATTCAACCCCTCAAACCACCAGCATTCTGTTTGGTCCCCCTAAAGTATTAAGAAGTAGTTCAGGCACAAAGAACAATGAGCTTCACATGTGTGGATTAATTATCTCTTTTGCCAGCCTTTTCTGACTATTTAAGACCCTCCCCAAACTTGTGAACAGCACTCATACATGGTCAACATGGGAAAGACAAAGGAGCATTCCAAGGCCATCAGAGACAAGATCGTGGAGGGTCACAAGGCTGGCAAGGGGTACAAAACCCTTTCCAAGGAGTTGGGCCTACCTGTCTCCACTGTTGGGAGCATCATCCGGAAGTGGAAAGCTTATGGAACTACTGTTAGCCTTCCACGGCCTGGACAGCCTTTGAAAGTTTCCTCCCGTGCCGAGGCCAGGCTTGCCCAAAGAGTCAAGGCTAACCCAAGGACAACAAGGAAGGAGCTCCGGGAAGATCTCATGGCAGTGGGGACATTGGTTTCAGTCAATACCATAAGTAACGTACTCCACCGCAATGGTCTCCGTTCCAGACGAGCCCGTAAGGTACCTTTACTTTTAAAGCGTCATGTCAAGGCTCGTCTACAGTTTGCTCATGATCACTTGGAGGACTCGGAGACAGACTGGTTCAAGGTTCTATGGTCTGATGAGACCAAGATCGAGATCTTTGGTGCCAACCACACACGTGACGTTTGGAGACTGGATGGCACCCCAAGAATACCATCCCTACAGTCAAGCATGGTGGTGGCAGCATCATGCTGTGGGGCTGTTTCTCAGCCAAGGGGCCTGGCCATCTGGTCCGCATCCATGGGAAGATGAATGGCACGGCCTACCTGGAGATTTTGGCCAAGAACCTCCCCTCCTCCTTCAAGGATCTTAAGATGGGTCGTAATTTCATCTTCCAACAAGACAACGACCCAAAGCACACAGCCAAGAAAACCAAGGCCTGGTTCAAGAGGGAAAAAATCAAGGTGTTGGAGTGGCCTAGTCAGTCTCCTGACCTTAACCCAATTGAAAACTTGTGGAAGGAGCTCAAGATTAAAGTCCACATGAGACACCCAAAGAACCTAGATAACTTGGAGAAGATCTGCATGGAGGAGTGGGCCAAGATGACTCCAGAGACCTGTGCCGGCCTGATCAGGTCTTATAAAAGACGATTATTAGCTGTAATTGCAAACAAGGGTTATTCCACAAAATATTAAACCTAGGGGTTGAATAATAATTGACCCACACTTTTATGTTTAAAACTTATTAAAATTCAACAGAGCAACATAACTTTTTGGTTTGCAAGATTTATGCTTCTGTTAATAAATCCTACTCTCGTTTGCAGTTTGAAGGCTCTAACTTATTGGCATCTTATCAAACCACCTAAATCAGCAGGGGGTTGAATACTACTTGTAGGCACGGTACTAATGTGCCACAAACAGGAAGGTGATATTACCATCCATCCCCATTTTATTTAGGTGCATCCATATAAATGGCCCACCCTGTATTAGTTTAGCAAATTTCCAACATGTCAAATGTTTTCATTGATGGGGGCTGTGTACCTTTCTTTAATCGAAGGCATAGAAGTTCTCAGTTAGCGTTGTGCTATGTTCGCCTTTAAGCGGTGCACAGATTCATTACTAGTCAGCATCATAGAGACAGTACTAGTCAGCATCACAGACAGTACTAGTCAACATAATAGAGACAGTACTAGTCAACATCACAGAGGCAGAACTAGTCAACATCACAGAGACAGTACTAGTCAACATCACAGAGACAGTACTAGTCAACATCACAGAGACAACACTAGTTAACATCACAGAGGCTGAACTAGTCAACATCACAGAGACAGAACTAGTCAACATCACAGAGACAGTACTAGTCAACATCACAGAGACAACACTAGTTAACATCACAGAGGCAGAACTAGTCAACATCACAGAGACAGAACTACTAAACATCACAGAGACAGCACTAGTCAATATAGTAGATACATGACTAATCAGCATCAGAGAAACAGCACTAGTTAATATCATAAATACAGTACTAGTCAACATCACAGAGACAGTACTAGTCAGCATCACAGAGACAGCACTAGTGAAAATCACAGAGACAGTACTAGTAAAAAGCACAGAGACAGTACTAGTCAACATCAGAGACAGTACTGGTCAATATAATAGAGGTATTACTAGTCCCACGGACAGTACTAGTCAGCTTTATAGAAGCAGCACTAATCAACATCACAGAGACAGCACTAGTCAACATCATAGAGTCAGTACTAGTCAAATTTACAGAGAAAGTACTAGTCAAAATCACAGAGAAGGTACCAGTCAAAACCACAGAGGCGGTATTAGCATCAGAGAGAGCACTAGTCAAAATCACAGAAACAGTATTAGTCAGCATCACAGAGTCAGTACTAGTCTACATTACAGAGACAGTATTAGTCAAAATCATAGAGACAGTACTAGTCAGCATCACAGAGTCAGTACTAGTCAGCATCATAGAGACAGTACTAGTCAGCATTACAGAGTCAGTACTAGTCAGTATCATAGAGACAGTACTAGTCAGCATTACAGAGTCAGTACTATTCTACATTACAGAGACAGTATTAGTCAATATAATAGAGACAGTACTAGTCAGCATCAGAGACAGTACTAGTCAACACAATAGAGAAAACACTAGTCAACATCACAGACAGTACTAGTCAACATCACAGACAGTACTAGTCAACATCACAGAGACAGTACTAGTCAGCATCATAGAGACAGTACTAGTCAGTATAATAGAGACAATACTAGTCAGCATCACAAAGACAACACTAGTCAACATAATAGAGACAGTACTAGTGAGCATCAAAGAGAGTACTAGTCAGCATCACGGAGACAGTACTAGTTAACATCATAGACAGTACTAGTCAAAATCACAGACAGTAATAGTCACCACAGTAGAGAAAGCACTAGTCAGCATCACAGACTGTACTAGTCAACATCACAAAGACAGTACTAGTCAGCATCACAGAGTCAGTACTAGTTAACATCATAGAGACAGTTCTAGTCAACATCATAGAGACAACACTAGTCAACATAATAAAGACAGTACTAGTCAGCATCATAGAGACAGTACTAGTCAACATAATAGAGACAGTACTAGTCAACATCACAGAAACAGTACTACTCAACATAATAGAGACAGTACTCTTCAGCATCATAGAGATAGTACTAGTTAGCATCATAGAGACAGTACTAGTAAGCATCATAGAGACAGTACTAGTCAACATAATAGAGACAGTACTAGTAAGCATCATAGAGACAGTACTAGTCAACATCATAGAGACAGTTCTAGTTAGCATCACAGTCAGTGCTAGCCAAAATCACAGAGAAACTACTAGTCAATATCACAGAGACAACACTAGTCAAAATAACAGAGACAGTACTAGTCAGCATTACAAAGACAGCTTTATGGAGACAGCACTATTCAGATTTATAGAGACAGCACTAGTCAGATTTATAGAGGCAGCTCTAGTCAGATTTATAGTGGCAGCTCTAGTCAGATTTATAGAGGCAGCTCTAGTCAGATTTATTTAGACAGCACTATTCAGATTTATAGAGACAGCACTAGTCAGATTTATAGGGACAGCACTAGTCAGATTTATAGAGGCAGCTCTAGTCAGATTTATAGAGGCAGCTCTAGTCAGATTTATAGAGGCAGCTCTAGTCAGATTTATAGAGGCAGCTCTAGTCAGATTTATAGAGGCAGCTCTAGTCAGATTTATAGAGGCAGCTCTAGTCAGATTTATAGAGGCAGCTCTAGTCAGATTTATAGAGGCAGCTCTAGTCAGATTTATAGAGGCAGCTCTAGTCAGATTTATGGAGACAGCACTATTCAGATTTATAGAGGCAGCTCTAGTCAGATTTATAGAGGCAGCTCTAGTTGGCTGATAGAGATAGCACTAGTCAGCTTTATGGAGACAGTGTAAGGAGGTGGCAGAAGGGTCTGGAGGAAAGGCATTAAGCACAAGGCCCCAAGCCTGAAAGATAATGGATCTGGATGGACTGGTACATGAATGGAGTTGGCTTTCCCGGACGGAATCTCCTTAAGTGTCTGGAAACACAAGACTCTTCTCTGACACTAATGACAAAACCACTACCCCCTTCCTCTATGACAAGAAGAGACATGGGCCGGGAAGCGTCTGGGAGCATGAGGCTCTATTCTCAACATAGTGTGCAGACCCCTGTACCCCTTCTCTCCGAGGAGAATAGATGTGGACATGGAAGCGTCTGAGCATGAGGATTTACTCTTGCCATAGTGGCCAGACCCTCTGTACCCCCTCCTCTACAAGGAGAAGGGACGTGGGGCTACAAAAAAAAAAAAAAATGGGAAAGTGACTGTCACGGACTGAGCTGGGTTGTGCTGGGACTCACAGGGCCAGAAAGATCAGAAACAGCCCAGAGGGAGCTTAGAATGTGTCTGTATACACTCCTTAAAACTGGCACAGACTTGAAGGTGTGTGCTCGCTATCTCATATGTATAGTCGTTAGTGAAGACTCATTAAGTAAAGAGTTGATGTTGAAACTGGACTGGTGGTTTTCTTGGAGAAGCGAGTCATCATTTGGTCCTGGCCAGCCAAGGTCAACAGTAACATGTGGCCTACCTAGACGTGCAGCTCACATGACACAATTCCACAAATCCCACAAGGACCATAACTTTCATGTAGTGTATTGGAGAGTCAATCCCTTGCTCACGACTACCACCCAGCGCCTACAACAGCCCAGACTAATAGAGATGACACTACTCGTCTTCATGGAGACAGCACTAGTCCTTTTGGTGATGATCCTGAACACTTGTCTGCTATTGATGTCATTTGTCCATAGTCTGTGTACAGGAGATTGTTTCTGGCAGATATCGTCCTCGTTATTCATTAGATGACGCCTCTAACATCGTTATCACGCTGCTCGGAGCAGTAGAAGCCGCTTATGCCGATCCCAGAAGGCCGATCTGCGGCGTGTAATTCTGCTCCTACATAACTGCTCTTCATAAAATGCCACTTACTCTATCAGACTATCTCAGAGCCTTAAAACTAAAATATATATCAGGAACCAAATGCAAACGGATTGCTCAACCTTCGTCTTATATCCTGACTGGCCATTAAAGGGTGTATCTTTAGGATTAGTCCTTATCGTCTGTAGGGTATGACTTATAAGGCTACTTCACTTCCGTACATAGGACGGAGATTTTGAATGGGTCATACAGAGGAATATCATCACCAGCCCCTTCTGTCCTGGTTGGCACATAATGGGGGCGAGACTGATCTATGCAATGGCCCACAGCCCCTGCTAGGTTTGGCATTGGATAATAGCGCTGGATTTTAGCCCTTTCTGTTCACTGTCATATTAACAAACATTATCATTCAGACCTTAATGAGATTGTGGACGACTGATCTGTAATTGAGATGTATATAAAACCTCTAGGGGACAATTAAAAATGGGAACGTTAAAACTGCTAGCATCACATTTCCTATAAGATGAGTCTCGTATTTGGTCGTAGGCTCAATCTTCTGTTTCTGGTATTGTTCAAGGGAGTCTATCAAGCACGTATCTGGCAGTGCTATGGGGGCACTGTAGGACGGTATTATGTGAACACTTTCTTCAGCAGCAGAACATCGTCCTAAGGCTAAACAAGGTGGGACCATGGAGTTCTTGCTATAGAGGCAGACCATGTAATTCCAATAAGGGCTTATTAGAAAGGAAGGTTAAGCTCTGTGGTCCTTTGCCACTATGTGATGGGCTGGATTGAGATGTGGCCACAGGTTAATGCCCCTAATCAGCCCTAATGAGATAAGGAAATATCAAGTGCTGACCAGGAGTTTCTTATAGATGGAATCATATAAAACAGTTTGCAATTTGTGGATTCTCATGCGCAATACGAATACAACTCCTAGCAGGTCCCGGAGGTCAAAAGCTCTTAGGAAGTCTCAGTAGTCTGACAGTAGTCAACCATAGTGTATCTTGGAGCCGGTGGCGTTAGTGTAGCATGGTGTAGGGTGATAGCTGTGGGTGAGGTAGTCATTTGCAGCAGCACCCCGGCTATGACACATGAAAATGGAGATTCTGGCTGGGTGTGTATGTTTGTGTCGTAGGGGCAATCCACCGATGTGGGCTGCATGCTGCCGATGGCATTGGCTAGCCAGGACCCACTGTTACCTTGTAATCAACAAGGAGACCACAACTTTCTTTCCAACTACAAAAATGTACTGAACAGTTCTTCTATATCAACATTACACGAGGGATAGTGAGCATAGGTCTTCTGAAACAGTTCGATAACACAGAGCATCTGTAGGTACACTTTCTTCACTTCTACCTGGATGGTCCCTGTTCGCACAGGCAATGCTCATTTCAACAAAACCCTCGCCCTACCCCCTATCTGTCAGGGTTCCCTAGGGCTCGGTTCTTGGACCGTTACTGTTCTCAATCTACACTCTCGGCCTAGGGCAATTCATTGAGTCCCATGGCCTTCAGTACCATCTCTACGCCGACGACACCCAAATCTACCTGTCTGGTCCTGACATCGCCTCCCTTCTATCCAAAATTCCACACTGCCTGTCCGCCATCTAATCCTTCTTCTCTACTTGCTTCCTTAAGCTGAACATGGACAAAACCGAGTTCATCGCCTTCCCCCAAGATGTTCCCCCTCACTACCTGACCTATCCACTGTCGTCAATGACTGCTCTCTCTCCCCAGTCCCCCAAGCCAAGTGCCTCGGGGTTATCCTTGACTCTTCCCTCTCCTTCAAGCCTCACATCCAGGCCCTCGCCACTTCCTGCCGACTCCAGCTCAAAAACCTCTATAGGATCCGCACTTTCCTTGACCACAACACTGCTAAAACCCTTATTCACGCTCTCATCATCTCCCGCCTCGACTACTGCAACCTCCTGCTCACCGGCCTCCCCAATACCTCCCTTGCACCTCTCCAATCTATCCTGAACTCCGCTGCTCACCTAATCCATCTGTCTCCCCACTACTCCCCTGTCTCACCCTCTGCAAAGCCCTTCACTGGCTCCCTACTTTCCAGAGATCCCGGTTTAAAACATTAACCATGACATACAAAGCCATTCACAACCTGTCCCCTCCATACATCTCTGACATGGTCTCCCGATACCTACCTTCACGCAACCTGCGATCCTCCCAAGAGCTCCTCCTCTACTCCCTCCTCATCTCCTCTTCGCACAATCGCATACAGGATTTCTCCTGTGCTTCACCCATACTCTGGAACTCACTGCCCCAACACATCAGACATTCTCCTACCCTGGGAACCTTCAAAAGAAGCCTGAAGACCCACCTCTTCTGCCAAGCCTACCACCTGCAATAAGACCCGATCCACCACACCGCCTCACGACTGGAATATCCCCCTCCCACTGTATCCCCACCCGCCCCTCGTAGACTGTGAGCCCTCGCGGACAGGATTTCTCCCCTCTTGTATCTGTACGATCGAATTGTCCACATTTATTGTTTCTTGTATTGTTACAAAAAACAAACAAATATGTCTTAGGAGGTAGCAATATAGTAGTGTATATCAGAACCAGGTGATACCAACTTATTATTATAAAAAGTTATTTTTATTAATATCAAAAAGTTAAAATAGAAAAACTGTCATTTTTGATAGGTTTTCTATGTTAACTTTTTGATATTAATAAAAAGAACTTTTTATAATAATAAGTTGGTATCACCTGGTTCTGATATACACTTCTTGTATTGTTACTATGTTACTTGTCCTAGTCTGCCCCTTTTAGCATGTAAAGCGCCATGGAATATAATGGCGCTATATAAATAAATAATAATAATAACCCAGTTCAGATCCACAAAGCGGTGCATCAAAGTCATTCTAATCTCCTGTACTAGTCTATGGTCCAATTCTTCTTTTAGTTGGGCTAAACCGATATCTCATACAGACCCAAGCTCTATGCTCTCAGATCATCAGCGAATCCCCTGCTGGGAAACACACATGGTTAATGCACTGGTTCTCTAGCCCACTATCGAGGGAGCCACAAGCTTGTTGGGGCCTGACTTTCAGCCGTCTATCTTCCTCAACACTGTTAGACCCAGTCACTCCTGTTGGAAGTATGGCCCCAGGACCCAATGTGCTTGTTTATGTGGCGTCCCTGTAGAATGGTCGCCACAGTAATATTGCACCTATTCCACAAGTATGGTGTTACCACTCTCACATGAGATGGGTTGCCGACGCAAGACACATTCACTTACACCCAACACCATCCAACTCCAGGCCTGGGGATCTGGATGGACCATAAGCAGGGAGGGCCCCATCTGACGACTGGAGGAGGACGTAGGTAGAGGGGTAGGTACAAACGTGAGGAAGGTCAAGAAGTGAGGAAGGAGAGTATTGAGTGTGGATCTGCAGAGAGGCTCCTTACAGGTCAGGATGGAGGGAGAGTGAGAAGTATGAAAGGGTCCTAGAGGGCACGGTTGTGGGGGAACCACCCATGGAGCCCTGTATCCACTGCCGGCTTAAGGTGCATGGAGGGACCAGGCCACAGAGGGGACCAGCCCCAATCTAGCCAAAGGACTGCAAGACTTAACTAGTGAACTGGAGGAGGCTGGGCCTGCATGGACAGCTGCCAACACCGTGCTCATTCGCTGAAAAGGTGACCAGCGGACACGGTGATTGCCGCCTGACAGGGCCTGCGGCCACTGGCTCGGGGCAGTGAGTACGAAGAGGCATGGCAGAAGAGGAGTGTAGCTAGTGTGCGAAGACAGCTAGAGAAGGCTAATGATAGGTATATTGGTGAAGCGGCCCCATATCATCTGAGAGCTGGCAGGCTGCGCCATGGAGGAGTACAGCACCCGGCTGGGTGGACTTGAGTGACCACCAAGTAAAGATAAAGAACTTTAGCGCCGCTCTACCTGTGGGGAGCGATACCATGCAGGCTGCCACTTCTATTGGTCCCAAACGTCTCACAGCAGCGTTGGTCACCCTGACTAGACTAACCACAGGAGGCGTCCCAAACTATTCCCTTGCAAATAATCCCCTTTTTCTGCATGCCCAGGGCCATGGAGCTGGGTCACCGCCACCGTGACCTCCCACCAAACTGACCGGCCCGGTTACCGAGTACCCCCTGGCCCTGGGTGGCGTTGCACTTACGCTATTTGCTATTTACTTCTCCGAGTCGCACTATCTCGACTCCCATCTCCTTTCTTCTGTCAGTAAAGGTCACCTATTGCATGCGGCCTTGCCGACCTTTCAGACCACAGGTCTGCCCTATTTACAAGCGGAGCCCTATTTGAAGTAACACAGGAAACCATCAGTTTCCCTGGAGGCTAACCCCTCCCATTGTGGGCAAGTCCAATCAGGGCCCCCAAGTATTATAGGTCTTTAACAGTTCTCATATTGGTCAAAAGAATATTTTGAGCCCCATAGCGTCTAGGGCCTTTGTGTCGCTAAAAGACCTGCATCATCTATAGGACCATCACTGGTAGGCACGCCACAGGTTGCAGATCATTGATTAAAAGTATCTCTGAACCCTTATTTCCAGTTGGTCAGTCTTACCTTTGGAGTCATAGTGAGAAATGTGTGGTGAGGTGTAGCATTGGACAGGACCACCTTACTGCATATTTCCGTTCCATCCTGTAGGACGACGCCGGTAGCCTTTCCTTTGCCATCCACCAGATCTGCTCCACTGGCTATATTAAAAAAGAAACATAATAGTACGATTCATGTATCAGCGTCTGATTTCTGTATGTTATATAAAATTTAATAAAAATTATCTGATTAAAAAAAAAAGAAACATAAAGCAGTAAATGTATAAATGACTATGATATTGATTGCCTACCCTTAAAGGGTTGTCCGGCATAGAAATTTGATGAACTTTCTAGAGGATAGGTCATCAGCAGTAGATTGTTGGGAGTGGACACCTAGCGTCCCTGCTGATGAGCTGCTTTTTGCTCCAGTGGCTGTGAGCAGGAGGTGTGCTACAGTAGTTGACAACAGATGTTACATGTTGACCAGCTATCATTAGTGTATAAACCCTAAGTTGACCATTGATGAGTCTGGGATCTGAAAGTTACAACACCGTATGGATTTAATGTCTATAACCTGTTTGTCCCTTACCTTGTGTTGTATTATTGTAGAGGTGAGACTAGTGTCATCGCTGGCCTGCACACTAACCAGGATGAGTCCAAAGCAAGCGAGTGCCTAGGCAAGTGACAGCAACGGGAAAAGGACCCGAATAGGGACATTAGGGAGCGCTGGGTCAGTCTCAGGTGAGTGTTAGTAGGTGACCCCTCACCCTATCACCAGGGTCTTCCTTTTATATAATCTCATCACCCCTGTGTTGCACAGCATGCTAGGCATCTCTATGCACTGTCATGACACCAGCAGCTTTGTTCAAAGTCTTTACATCTGGCCACCGAAAAAGGAAAAAGCAGCTGATTGATAGGGATGTAGGATCTGCTCCGATATGTTACTGGTGACCTATCCTCACATAAAATTCTGATACTGGACAATCCCCTTTAAGATAGGTTATGAATATCCAATATTTGAACCAGGCACACTCTTTATGTGTTGTTCTGGTGCTTGTGTGACATTGTAGCAATCACATCTCCCTCGGATGCTCCAGTTTTGTCTGAGGGAAATGTGAGTGCGTCACCAGTTGATTGGCTGCAGTGGTCACATAGCACAAACATCTAATGTCAGCAGTGGTAGACCTGTTTTGTCTTTCTTTTTAAATTTGGCAATACAGTATTTAGGAAGGAGTTGTCCAAGTAATGGACATCCTCTTCAACTATAAGTATACCGACTTACCATTTCTGTGTAAATTTCAGCCCCCGATTCCTTTGCAGCTTTGGCGATTGCATTGGAGACCATTCCCATTCCTCCTTCTACATAGCCCCACGATCCCTTCTTCCCTTCCAATTCCCCCATGACGTGATGGAGTAAAACATATCTATAATAAAATAATAAAGAAAGTCCAGCTCACCGTTTACGCCACTTTTCAAGTAAAACCGTCTGGAGGGTATGTTGTTGGAACTTTTTGAATAAGTAAGTAAAGGAGGGTTGTCAGTGTCTTTCATTTCTAATGAAAGAATTTTCTCTGTGTGTGTGTTTATTAACTACTAGCTGTGAGCCCGATGCAAATGCATCGGGTGTCTAGAATATGTTTATTTTTTTAAAGATTTTTAAATAATAATCGCATCATCAATAGCAATAATATTAGCAATAGCATTATTATTAACAGTAATTGCAGTATTAATAGCAGTAATAGCATTATTATTAGCATTAATAGCATTATTAATAGCATTAATAGCATTAATAATACAATTAATAGCATTAATATTAGCATTAATAGCATTAATAGTATTATTAATAGCATTAATAGCATTATTAATAGCATTAATAGCATTATTAACTGCATTAATAATACAATTATTAGCATTAATAGCATTATTAATAGCATTATTAATATAATTAATAGCATTAATAGTAGCATTAATAGCATTATTAAAAGCATTAAGAGCATTAATAGTATTAATAGCATTAATAGCATTATTAATAGCATTAATAGCATTATTAATAGCATTAATAGTATTATTAATAGCATTAATAGCATTATTATTAGCATTAATAGCATTATTAATAGCATTAATAGCAATATTATTAGCATTAATAGCATTTTGAATAGCATAAATAGCATGATTATTAGCCTTAAAAGCATTATTAATAGCGTTACTATGATTATTATTAGCATTATTAGCATTAATATTAGCATTAATAGCATAATTTTTAGCATTAATAGCATTATTATTAGCAGTAATAGCATTATTATTAGCATTAATAGCATTATTAATAGCATTAATAGCATTAATAATACAATTAATAGCATTAATATTAGCATTAATAGCATTAATAGCATTATTAATAGCATTAATAGCATTAATAATACAATTAATAGCATTAATAGCATTATTAATAGCATTAATAGCATTATTAATAGCATGATTAGCATTAATAGTATTATTAATAGCATTAATAGCATTATTAATAGCATTAATAGCATGAATAATACAATTAATAGCATTATTAATAGCATTAATAGCATTATTAATAGAATTAATAGCATTAATAGTATTATTAATAGCATTAATAGCATTATTAATAGCATGAATAGCATTAATAGTATTATTAATAGCATTAATAGCATTAATAGCATTATTAATAGCATTAATAGCATTAATAGTATTATTAATAGCATTATTAATAGCATTAATAGCATTATTAATAGCATTAATAGCAATATTATTAGCATTAATAGCATTTTGAATAGCATAAATAGCATGATTATTAGCCTTAATAGCATTATTAATAGCGTTAATATGATTATTATTAGCATTATTAGCATTAATATTAGCATTAATAGCATAATTATTAGCATCAATAGCATTATTATTAGCAGTAATAGCATTATTAATAGCATTAATAGCATTAATAATACAAATAATAGCATTAATATTAGCATTAATAGCAGTAATAGCATTATTAATAGCATTAATAGCATTATTAATATCATTAATAGCATTAATAATACAATTAATAGCATTAATAGCATTATTAATAGAATTAATAGCATTATTAATAGCATTAATAGCATTAATATTATTATTAATATCATTATTAATAGCATTAATAGCATTAATAGTATTATTAATAGCATTAATATCATTATTAATAGCATTAATAGCATTAATAGTATTATTAATAGCATTAATAGCATTATTAATAGCATTAATAGCATTATTAATAGCATTAATAGCATTAATAGTATTATTAATAGCATTAATAGCATTATTAATAGCATTAATAGCATTATTATTAGCATTAATAGCACTATTATTAGCATTAATAGCATTTTGATTAGCATAAATAGCATGATTGCCTTAATAGCATTATTAATAGCGTTAATATGATTATTATTAGCATTATTAACATTAATATTAGCATTAATAGCATAATTCTTAGCATTAATAGCATAATTATTAGCATTAATAGCATAATTATTAGCATTAATAGCATTATTATTAGCAGTAATTGTTATTTTTATATTTATTTTATTTTATTTTTTTTTTATATATTTTTTTTTTTTTGTTATTTTTAATTTTTTTTAAAGATTTTCGCGGCCGCACTTGCCGCAAGTGCAAAACCGCACTTGCCGCACCTGCCGCAAGTCCCCCTATACTTTCTATGGAGATTACCACAACCGCGCCGCAAGTGTAACCGCATCTGCCGCGGCAGATGCGGTTACACTTGCGGCGTGGTTGCGGTAATCCCCATAGAAAGTATAGGGGGACTTGCGGCAGGTGCGGCAAATGCGGTTTTGCACTTGTGGTAGGTGGGCCGCGAAAAAAACCGCGGCTGACTGCGTTGGGGGGGTTGAATACTTTTTTGGGGGGGTTGAATACTTTTTGGGGGGGGGTTGAATACTTTTTGGGGGGTGTTGAATACTTTTTGGGGGGTGTTGAATACTTTTTGGGGGGGTTGAATACTTTTTGGGGGGGTTGAATACTTTTTTGGGGGGGTTGAATACTTTTGGGGGGTGTTGAATACTTTTTGGGGGGTGTTGAATACTTATTGGGGGGTGTTGAATACTTTTTGGGGGGGTTGAATACTTTTTTGGGGGGGTTGAATACTTTTTGGGGGGGTTGAATACTTTTTGGGGGGTGTTGAATACTTTTTGGGGGGTGTTGAATACTTATTGGGGGGTGTTGAATACTTTTTGGGGGGATTGAATACTTTTTGGGGTTAATGTAATTAATATATTAATATATTAATGGCCTCGCGGCCATTGCTCGCGCTACACAGCGACTCGCAATGGATCCCCATAGAAAGTATAGGGGGACTTGCGGCAGGTGCGGCGGCTGAGGTAGCGACTCGCGGCCATTGCTCGCGCTACCTCAGCGGTAAATCGCTAAGTTTGTGGCCGAGCCTCTGGTTCTATTTTCGGCCGCTTCGCGGCCATTGCTCGCGCGTGGTGACGTCACATAGTGACAAAGCCACGGCGATTTCGGGGTCCGACACGATTTTGCCTACGGCAATTATAGAGTAGATTCAATAACCGGACTGGTAATGAGTTGGTATCAGAAGCCGCCTGACATTACCAATCCAGGGCTTAATAGCAAGCTGACAATATTCAGCTGTCATTAACCCCTTCTATCACCCCAATGTCACCGCACCACCAGGGCATCGGGAAGAGCCGGGTAAAGCATCAGTAATTGGCGCTTCTAATAAATGCACAGGCAATAACATGCACAGGAAATAACAGGCAACAAAGTAACTGAATTAAGATTTAGCTAAATTAGTAAAATAACATTTATGTAATATTATGTGCAGTTCTGCCTCTTCTTACATGGTACAGATGTATCTCAATAAATTAGAATATCATGAAAAAGTAAATTTTTTTCAGTATTTCAATACAAAAAGTGAAACACATATATTATACAGAGGTCTGGGGAACTAGCTATCTACCTAAAGGCCCCATTACACGGCACAATGTTAGAACGATGTTGGCAAAGATCTCGTGGGCGCGCGGTCGTTTCAGACATCGTTTTGACATTGTTGGTGAGATGTCACACATCGAGATATCGTGGACGACGCACAAACGATGTTGTGAGCAGGTATCGTTCGCACAACTCAGCAAACCATACCTGTTCATTGCTGTGAATGAGCGAAGTTCTAAATTACATCGTTATCGCGGTGTCAAACACAACGATATACCAGGTTGGCTGATCGTTGATCGTGCCATCCCCGATCCAACGATTTATCAACTTTGCAGAGTCACACGCAACAAGGTCGTAACGATGATACTTGAACGACTCCGTGACGTTAAAGCGATAACATCGTTAACGATGTCGTGCTGTGCAATGGGGCCTTTATGGAGAGGAGTTTCCCTGCAGCCATAAGAAGACAGATAAGTTGATAAGGAAACTTAAAGCCACAATGCTCCTCTGGGAAATATGCAAATTGTCACTTCAATGAAGAAGTGGATGAACTCTAGCGCCACCTTTAGGTAGCAATCCTCAAAGTCTTAGTCGACTCTTTAACAAGCCTTTTAAGCCCTGAAGAGGGGCAGTCCCCATAAACGTAGTGTCTGTAGTTTAGTGTTCTGATCTGGCACAAATCCTTGGTTATGTTAAAAGACTTGTTAAAGAGTCGACTATGACTTTGAGGATTGCTACCTAAAGGTGGCGCTAGAGTTCATCCACTTCTTCATTGAAGTGCCAATTTATATTATATAGAGTCATTACACACAGAGAGATCTATTTTATGTGTCTATTTATGCTAATGTTAATGATTATGGCTTACAGCCAATGAAAACCCAAAGGTCATTATCTCAGAAAATTACAGTAGGGAGATGAAGGTTCTGAGAGAAAATGACTAATAGGAGGATGTGGGAGAGTACCTATAGAGATGGGGGGGGGGGGGATACAAATATACGAACACAAATAATATTGTTTCAGAGGGTTCACCGATGAAATGTGGTTCTGAGAGGATCCGACCCAACCGCTTAATAAGCATGATGCCGCTGCGCGGCTGCGAGTCGCCAGGCGTCGGCTGCATATACTCCCATGGATGATAGAATGGGCTGAATCCCCTGCGCGCATGCCTTCTATCCACAGACATCAAAAGGTAAAATCTAATATTGATTATATTAGTAAATGCGTTTCAGGGTTCCCTGGCCTCTTCCTCAGGACAAATCAATGTCATATTGCCATGTTTCAGGGCGTATCAGGGAGTCCTGAAACAAATTGACTAATAAATCAATATTATATTCACCCTTTGATGTCTCGTGGAATACAGCAGTGTGGTTTTAACCCTTCATCCTCCCTACTTTAATTTTCTTGTATAATGACTTTTGGGTTTTCATTGGCTGTAAGCCATAATCATCAACATTAACATAAACACATGAAATAGATCCCTCTGTGTGTAATGACTCTATATAAAATATGGGTTTCACTTTTTCTATTGAACTACTGAAATAAATAACTTTTTGATATTTTAATTCATTGAGATACACCTGTACATGGTATTATGGCTTCAGCCACTTTTTTTGGAAAGCAATCGATGTTGAGCAATGGGATCATAAGATTTATCAGACATACCCACTGCCGGGTGTGGACGGACAGGACATCGCTCCAATCACTGCATCGGTGGCCAGGGTACACTTCAACGGTTCAGACTCAAACCATTCATCCAGAATCTACCAAGAGAAGAAACCAAGCTAATCATGGCAATAATGGATTTTATGATTGCAGAGAAAGACAGTGGAGGAGCTCTAACCAATCAAATTTCAGCTCTCTTTTTTTAAATGGGTGTTTGAAGATAAATGAAGCAATCTGATTGGTTGGCATGTGTAGAGTTTGGATACATCTTTAGGAAAGACGTAAGCCAAGATATAACATGTCCAATCACCTCTCAGTGGTCACATATGGACTTTACTCTTCATTTGTTTTGAGATCAACTACAATACATTTACGTATATGGCCCTTAGTATATACATTTCAGCTTACCTTGGATATTGGAGCTGTAAGGACTTCATAATATTTTGGAAGTTTACTCCCCAGTGTAATTCCTACCATGGGCAAGAACAATGAGGTTACCAAAATAATCAAATCAATGTATATATATATCACCTCTGCATCTATTACATACTATGTACAACTAAATCCTGACCTAATAATCAATAGCTAATATCAAATTATGGAATTGTCTGCCATATACAATATAAAGTGACCAATGAACACATAGAAGCCAATGCCACACATACCCCCTTGGCCATGTTCACACTTGGGTTGTTGATGCTTCTTTTTCTGCAGGCAATTCCTCCTCTCTAGGCAAGAAAGAAGCTGCTTCCAAAAAGGCAGGTTATGCTGCTTTTAATGTTTTTTTGCTGTGTTTTTGGTGCAGATTATATACTATTTGTCTACAGTACATGTTTAATAAAGTTGAACACTTGCATTTGTGGCACCCCATGGTTCGGTTGCCACAGGAGCACCTGGAACAGGGACGGAATTCCACATCAGTAAGCTCATGCGCAACACCTTCCACTCCAGACCTGAAGGGGGAGCTCTACTTGCTGAATTCAGGCAAGGTCCCCTATAAATTCAGGCCTGGGGGCGGAGTTAGGCAGTTCAGTACGGAGCAATACTGAGGAAGACACCCTAGCGAGCGGAGACACAAGGCGAGTTAGCCAGGGGAGTGGAACCATACCGGTTCACCCCAGAGGAGCAGCGTTGACAACCCGGACACCGGAGTCCTGAGACTGTGAGGGATCTAACAGCTCAGCAGGAAAGACCGAAGGGCCAGGAAGGACCCAAGCCTCCCAGCCGCAGCAGTACCTGGAGGCACAGCCGCATATAGAGCCCGGGGACCGCAGCTGATACAGTGGTGCCCGCCAGCAGGGTTCACGCCGCCTGCCATACAAGTGAAGAAAACAGGAGAGGGCCTAGTTACAGGCAGTCTAGGACCATAGCAACCACAGCATAACAGGGAGGCCTCATAACTCATTGGGTGTGGAGATCCTGAACTGCTTCCAGAGTAGCCAGACAGTACCCTGGACTAAACCTTGCACATCAACATCAGTAAAGGTACGGAAACAACAACCCTGTGTATGACTGTTATTGGGGCCTCTGATCCTGCTCCCATCATAGACTGTCCCGTAACTATACCATTCACAACTGACCCGGGGATCCCGCTCTACCTACAGGGAGTGTAACCATCTTGCTGCTCCACCATCATCCCAGAGGACTGTCCCACAGCCCCGCAACATTACCAGAACCGTAGGTGGCGTCACAAAACACTTTTATTTCATTTTTATTGACTGTTTTTCCCCTTTTTAAGCGACCACCAGGGCCACAGGACCGGACAATAGGCCCCAGTGACATCCCCGTGAACTAATCACCAGGGACCGGGTCACATTTTTTGCACTTTTTCATTTTTGCTTTCTGAGGTACAAAAAACACTGCAAAAACATTGAAAGAAGTGACATGCTGAAGTTTTCCAATTCAGTTAGAAGAAAAAAAACAATTGTGTGCATGAGATTTCTGAAATCCCATAGCTTTTGCTGGTAATGCATAAATAAATACATAAACAGACCCCCAAGCTAGATACCCCAATGTAGTAATGGCCTGTATTGCTAATAAAAAATATGGATATCTTATAGCCTACATTATGTAACATATTGCTTATATGCTTTGATAAAGTGTGGTCAACAGACCAAGGGTGGAATGTATTGCAAATATGAAATATGGTTGTCTGAATCCAAGCACTATATATTGCAATATATTGCAGTGTAATTGATATACTTTAATATTGAGAAACTAGTTAATTCAAATGAACTGTCTTGATGTCTGCCATCCTCAAAGTGAGTGTTTGCTCTGTGTTGATACAGTAAGACAATGTTAATTGTTCAGTGGTCTTTGAAGCTGTGTGTTTGAAGGATTCATTATCCTAATTTGTACACAAGTGACCACTGTGATATTTGCTTTGACAAACAAGTGTTATTGTAACCAACATACTGTGTTTAAATAATAAGTTCACTGACCATTATGTTCCATGAGAAATACACAGATCGATTGTTTAGAATAATGTTTGTAAGTAAACGTCTCGAGATTACAGAATCTGGCCAATTCCGTTTGATCGACAAGGCAAACTTATAAACATTAACCAGGCCTTTGTTTAAGCCATATAAAAGTCGCTGTAATCATGATACAGACAGAAGCATTTTTGGTGGTGACTTCTCAGGAGTTCTCTGTCAATTGGACAGATGATGCTCATAAGCTCCTTGATGAAGAAGTCATTTTGTGCAGGACTTCTGCAGGAGTTCTTATAAGCTCCTTGATGAAGAAGTCATTTTGTGCAGGACTTCTGCAGGAGTTCTTATAAGCTCCTTGATGAAGAAGTCATTTTGCGTACCTGAATACAGTGTTGTGTTTTCCCACTGAGCTCTCCTGTCTTCATCGTGCTTCTCCGATTGACGTTACAAGACAAGATGATGTGCAACTTCGTGGTGATGTGATGTAAGTAAATGCATAACCTTTATGTGTTGATTATACAAATCGTGTATGCAATATCCTAATGTTTTTATAGTTTTGTATTACAAATAGTGTATGCAATATCATATTGTTGTTTTTATAGTTTTGTATTCTAAATTAGCCTTTTTAATAAAATTACTTGATCACCTTCTTTAAAGTCGTATCTGAACCTGTTTGTCAAACCAATTGGCAAAACATTTGGTGTCAGAAGTGGGATACGCGGAAGGATTCAGTAATTTTTTATATAGTGTGATATTGCATAAAACATGCCTCTTTTTAGGAAAAAAGTGGTTGTGAGTGAGTCTATTAAGACTCCAGGGTGGGAGGAAACTCCATATCATATTTTGGCGACTAAGTGGTCGCACAGTGTTGGTTCAAGTGAACTATGGGACAAATGTTTGCAGGATGCAGAGCCTGCTGATGTGGTAGAATGTTTGCAGAAAGTAAAAGTAGAAAAAGGGAAAGAATTGTGTGCTGTTGGTAGGAGTGGCTGGATCCTGCTATCTGCATATAGAAAACAGCATGAGGAAAAGCAAAGAATGTTAACTAAGGTGCAGGAATTGGAAATGCAACTGTGTGAGGCCCAGAATGCACAGGGTCATAATAAGTTAGTAATCGACAAATGTGTTGGAACTCAGCATGATGAAGAACAGTCTGCTGTACGTGTAAAACAGTATAAGTGCAGAAAGAAGAGGGGGAAGGTGAACAAGAAGAAAGCTTTGGCCATAGCCAAAGAAGAAATGGAGTGGAACACAGATCAGTGGGATAGTGATGCACAGGAGTCAACTGACTCCAAAACTGCCACTGACTCAGAACAGGGAGATTATCATTTTAATGGGGAGATGGAAATGGATCCTCTTATTAACCCATTAAAAGATCATCATGTATACCAAAAGAAGACAGGGAAGGTGAACAAGAGGAAAGCTTTGGCCATAGCCAAAGAAGAAATGGAGTGGAACCCAGATCAGTGGGATAGTGATGCACAGGAGTCAACTGACTCCAAAACTGCCACTGACTCAGAACAGGGAGATGATCATTTTAATGGGGAGATGGAAATGGATCCTCTTCTTCACCCATTAAAAGCTCATCGTATATGCCAGAGACAGGTTCTAGAGAAAGCTACAGGGAAGCAAAACCAGAATGAGGTAGAAGATTGCAGTGTGTCCAAAACTGCCACTGACCCAGAACAGGGAGATGATCATTTTAATGGGGAGATGGAAATGGATCCTCATCTTCATCCATTAAAAGATCATCATATATGCCAGAGACAGGTTGTAGAGACAGCTACAGGGAATGAGGTAGACAATTGCAGTGTGTCTAATAGATTTGAGTTGCAACGTACCTTAAGTAGGAGAAATACTAGGGGTTACAAGACACTGGCAATGTATAGATTCAGGCGATCTGATGATCCCATGTTGTTCTGTAGTGATTATCTGACATTGTATAGAAATGTTTACAATCATCCAGATATGTCTCAGGATGATGCTAGTTTTCTATTTTCAATGGCAAATCATTGTAATGTAGATTATGCCACAAGAGTGTCTCTAAGAAATAGCAGATCATATGAAAGATTTGTAGAACTATTAAGTGATTGGTGTCATGAGTCACAAGAGCAAGATGAAGTATCAGAGAATGTGTCTGCAGTTTATAGGCCTAGGTATTGCTTTAAATGTGGGAAGATGGGCCACATTAAACGTTATTGTAATACTGAACTAGAGAGCCATTCATTGCACCAGAATATTGATAGTATTGAGAATGAGGAAGAACTTGCCATTAACGATACTGAATTTACAGACATGGGTAAAAAAGCCGACTGTGCTACAACTGCACAAAAGTCGCAAGTAATGCAGATCCCAAATGTGGATAAAGGTGAGACTAGAAAGGCCAAAATGTGTCATATTGTGGACCCCAAAAAGACTATGCTAACGGTCCTGTATTCTTTCTCTGGGGCTGGATGATTTTACATTGGTCACCAGTCATCATTCCTGTGTTATGTATTAAAACAATACAATGTATCCAGTGAGGTGGTTTTGTTTTCCCTTCTGTTGTTTTTATCTGGCTATATGTGAATAATCTATTAGCATATGGATAACAGATCGGATAAGGACAAAGTGCAGTATTTGACTTGTATTTTAACTTTTTCTTTGTGCTTCTTTTCAGACTGGACAAACCAGTTTTTCAGAGGAATCAGATGCAATGTATTTAGTTATATATAAGACATGTGGGTTAGATATTGAGCTCAAAGTAAAGGTTAAAATAATTGTTTGCAAACAATTAAATAAGTAATCATCCTATTGTGATGAACCTAAAAGTTGTGGTTTAGTTTTATGTATGTTCTTAATCTTTATTTTCAATCAGGAACACAATAGGTTTGTAAACTCCATTTGTAAGTGCATCTTGATAATTTAAGTTTGATATTTCAAAGTATTGAGGTAATGTGACGGATCAGAATTATCCATGAGAAATGTATGAATATTGACTAAAGTGACATGTCAATAATACAGAAAGAAGATAGAATAGCTCAGGCAGTGTATTTGGTTGAATCAATTGCGTGTCCTGAACCTGCTGAAATCATTTCTCAAGTAGCAGTCAATGTGATCTCAGACAATGATATGTGTTTTTTATTTCCCTTTAGATCAAAATCTGATCTGTAAGTGTTGCATTGTTGCTGTCCCCATGTGCGACTGCTGTCAAGAGCCGAGCAATCTTCAGACAGTAAACAGATATCAACTATGGAAAATGTGGACTTCTGAAAACCAAAGAGAATCTTTGGATTTACTTGGTTCAGTTGATGAACACTAGCCATTTTTGAATGGCAAAGGCAAGCACTGCTACCAATATATATATTAGAAACTTGTATGGTGGTATATCCAAGAAGATGTGACTCAAAGTGTGAACTGTACAGAAGAAAATTTCTAATGGGAGAACTGATTAATAGAAGGATTCCAAGTATTATGCCAGCTGATGCATGCTGTCAGTGGACTTGTGACGAACATAAAAGAGGCAGAAGCCAACATTTAAATATGTTGAATCAGACTGGGGATTGGGAGGGGGCTATTATATGTGGCTCCAGTTCAGATACAAAGTGTAAAAGTATGAGAACGGGCAAAGATATGATGTGTAACAGTATAGTGATCTCTCTATCATTTACAGAACATGTAAGATTGCCGAGAGGTTGGATGTTTTCCTTTGGAAATATCACTTTTAGTTATATTCCAAATAATATAACTAGTGGGTCATGTGTTATCTCTAGGTTAACTTTAATTATGTCTTTATTCACAGCTCATAAAACTGCCCATATAAAGCGGGAATTTGCTACCTTATGCGAAAACTGCAATTATGATGTAGCATTATTAACTGATGATATAATAGGAGTAATTTTTGCTATGCATGCATTGGATTGTTGTGGTTGGATAAATAATGTGTGGCTATATGATATCCAAGGGTGGAATGTATTGCTAATAAAAAATATGGATATCTTATAGCCTACATTATGTAACATATTGCTTATATGCTTTGATAAAGTGTGGTCAACAGACCAAGGGTGGAATGTATTGCAAATATGAAATATGGTTGTCTGAATCCAAGCACTATATATTGCAATATATTGCAGTGTAATTGATATACTTTAATATTGAGAAACTAGTTAATTCAAATGAACTGTCTTGATGTCTGCCATCCACAAAGTGAGTGTTTGCTCTGTGTTGATACAGTAAGACAATGTTAATTGTTCAGTGGTCTTTGAAGCTGTGTGTTTGAAGGATTCATTATCCTAATTTGTACACAAGTGACCACTGTGATATTTGCTTTGACAAACAAGTGTTATTGTAACCAACATACTGTGTTTAAATAATAAGTTCACTGACCATTATGTTCCATGAGAAATACACAGATCGATTGTTTAGAATAATGTTTGTAAGTAAACGTCTCGAGATTACAGAATCTGGCCAATTCCGTTTGATCGACAAGGCAAACTTATAAACATTAACCAGGCCTTTGTTTAAGCCATATAAAAGTCGCTGTAATCATGATACAGACAGAAGCATTTTTGGTGGTGACTTCTCAGGAGTTCTCTGTCAATTGGACAGATGATGCTCATAAGCTCCTTGATGAAGAAGTCATTTTGTGCAGGACTTCTGCAGGAGTTCTTATAAGCTCCTTGATGAAGAAGTCATTTTGTGCAGGACTTCTGCAGGAGTTCTTATAAGCTCCTTGATGAAGAAGTCATTTTGCGTACCTGAATACAGTGTTGTGTTTTCCCACTGAGCTCTCCTGTCTTCATCGTGCTTCTCCGATTGACGTTACAAGACAAGATGATGTGCAACTTCGTGGTGATGTGATGTAAGTAAATGCATAACCTTTATGTGTTGATGGTTCAAATAGTGTATGCAATATCCTAATGTTTTATAGTTTTGTATTATACAAATAGTGTATGCAATATCATACTGTTGTTTTTATAGCTTTGTATTCTAAATTAGCCTTTTTAATAAAATTACTTGATTACCTTCTTTAAAGTCGTATCCGAACCTGTTTGTCAGACCAATTGGCAAAACATGGCCACACACTATAACCCCTAAATAATGCAAATCTCACAACATCAACAAATCAGAAACCAGCCCAGACTCTGATTAATAAATAGAAAAAGAAGATTCCAAAAAAAATGCCAATCCAAGAGCAGTGCATAGAACCCCAATGTTTGATAACAGTTTTCTCAGCAATCATACATGTAATCATTGAAGTATTGGTATGATTGCACTCAGTATCCAGAGCATGTAAGGTAGACACTTCACTTTATAGCCCTAAATCCTGCTGGTTGGTTCCCTTTAATAATTACAAACTCCAAACCAGACTTTCTAAATTAACACAGCGCCCAGAACAGCCTCCAAGGCACAAAGACTAAAATAAACCACATATATACACAGTGGCGTAACTAGAAGCTCATGGACCCTGATGCGAAAGCTCCAATGGGGCCCCCAATTATTGCAAATGTTTAATAGCATTAGTCTTTTTCTATTGACCAAAGAGGCTTTTGGGCCCCCTCCTAGGCTCCAGGGCCTGGGTGCGATTGCAACCCCTGCACCCGTTGTGGTTATGCTCCTGGATATACAGATGGTACCAACACCATATGGGAGATTCATCTTATTGCCCCGCTCGATAACTACAACGTTGCCACACACCTGCTTGTAGTAATGGACGGAGCGTCTTGATGGACTTCAGTTTTGTCGTCAAAGACCCCTGAGCTATGGCCGCAGTGTCTACAGGAGGGGCATCAAGAAGGGGGTCTATAGCTGCCACAAGTCGATTCATGAAATCCTCATATTTTGGATAAGCCTAAATAAAAAGTTAAAAAATATTTATCCATTAGGATCCCTATGAATATATTCCCTACAGATGAATGAGGGAAAATTAAACAACCACTTGTCCACTTCCCTTAATGATGATTCAAAGACTTATGACAACACCTCTTATGTATAGAAGTAGTAGCACCTTTTATTTATAGAAATCCAATGTGCCAGTCCTGAGAAACCTAGACTGGAAATGTATGGGAGACACGCCCCGAGGAGTCTCATTTGCATATGGCTTCTACACTAGATTTCTCAGGATGGGCACATTGGATTTCTACAAAAAAGGTGTCATTTTTATTGGGGGACAAAAATCTGCACAGCTATACTACTAGTTCTCTATGTAATAACAGATGTTCTTTACAGAGTGTCATTTTGAATTTAATGTAAGTTTTATGTCCTCTCAGTTAACCCCAAATCTGTCATTTCTGAACATGAAAGCAGTGTGACTCCATTCATTTTATAGATTTACACCAATATCAGCCTTTTACAATACCAATATAATAGAACATGATGCATAATACCATATATAAAATTTATTTAGTTAGTCAATTTGCTCACTAGTATAACTCATTATTCACTAAGATCTTTGCTTGCTGACATTATTTTTTAATTCCGGCTCAGTGGTTAGCATTATATGGGACCCAGTGGCTAACGAGGTGAGTATTTATTTTGTATCAATGAGTACACTGGTGGCCTTAATACTATATGGATGACTATGGGTTGTGCATTATACTGTATGGATGACTATAGTGTGTACATTATATTATAGAGGCTATGAGGTCTGCATTGTATTATAAAGAGACTATGGGGTGCACATAATAATATATAGAGGACTATGGGGTGCACATAATAATATATAGAGGTGGGCACATATAGGGGTGGATTATACAATATGGAGGATTATATGGTGCAGTATACTATATGAAGGACTATGGGTGTGGATTATATCATATGAAAGAACTATGGGGTGTGCATTATACTATATGTAGGTCTATGAGGTGTGTATTATGCTATATGAAGGACTATGGGGTGCATTATATTATATGAGGGACTGTGGGGTCTGCATTATATTATATGTAGGACTAATGGGGTATGCATTATACTATACAGAGGATTATGGGGTGTGTATTATACTATATCGGAGGACTATGAGGTGCATTATACTATGTGGAGGACTATGGAGTGCTATATGGCAGGACTGTGTGGTGCATTATATTATATGGAGAATTAAGTGGTGTGCATTTTACTACATGGAGGATTTGGAGGTGTGCATTATATTATTTGGAGGACTATGGGGGAGCGTTATTCTATATGGAGAGCTATGAGTGGGCATTATACTGTATGGAGGACTATAGGGTCTGCATTATATCATATGGAGACTATCGGGTTTAAATAATACAATTTGGAGGCATGTGGTGTGCTGTGCATTATAATACATGGAGGATTGATGTATTGTATTATATGGAGGACTATGGGCTGTGCATAATTCTATATG
This sequence comes from Allobates femoralis, assembly GCA_033576535.1. NCBI lineage: Eukaryota > Metazoa > Chordata > Amphibia > Anura > Aromobatidae > Allobates > Allobates femoralis. The sequence continues at coordinate 35,801,233 of JARQOC010000006.1, forward strand.
GAGGACTATGGGATGTGCATTATACTATATAGAGGACTATGGGGCTGCATATATAATATATAGAGAACTATGCAATGCATCATACTATTAGAGTATTATGGGGGTGAAGTACACTATAGGGAGGATTATGGGGGTGCATTATGCTATATGGAGGACTAGGAGGTGTGCATTATTCTATATGGAGGACTATGGAGGGGCATTATATTATATGGAAGAATATGTGGGTGCATTATATTATATGGAAGACTATAGGGTGTGCATTATACTGTATGGAAGGCTATGTGGAGGTCATTATACAATTTGGAGGGCTATGAGGAAGCCTTTATACTTTATAGAGAGCTATTTGAAAGCTATTATACTGTTTGCAAGCAATTATACAGTGTAAAGTTTATATGGGGTCCATCATACTGTTTGGGGGCTATAATACTGATTGAAGGGCTAGTGGGGGCCATTATAAGGTGTGACGAGGTGTGGGGGCAATTTTGTAGGCTGTTGGTGATCATACTGTGTTGGGGGTCACAATTCATTGCTCGGGTAGTTGAGGGGTTACAGTAGGGTCATTATACTGCATGTAGAGGATCCTGTGGAGGAATTCACTGGGGGGGATCATACAGTGTTCGGGGGGCACTTTTGTTGGCATCAAACATTATGGCTGCAAAGAAAGGGGAATGTACGAGCTTCAATAGGAGGAAAATTACTTTGAAAGGGCTGCAAAGTGGTGAGCCATTCTCTTCTGTGACCCAGGTGAAAATGATAATTTTTGGGAGTGCGGGGGCAATTTGGACTTATGCTATGGGGCTCCTTGATTTGTATGAGGGCAACACTTATGTTTATCTAGAAATTAGAATGCTACAAGGACCCATATATATGACAATCATGAGGAGGGGGGAGGTCCAAATCTTGCTCTAGGGACCATCAGACGGTATTTACATGACTAGCTGTTGACAGCCAGTGTGACCATAAATAACATGAAGGATCTAAATAGGGTCTAATGGGACCCATTGACTTGTTGCCCCAATGAACTATGGGGTCGCTCTAGGTGCCATTGTGACTTCTTCCATTGTTTCAATGACAACAACAGCGCTGCATGTTGAACTATTCTTACCATCAAATATGACAAAACTGTCAATGGAGATGCCAAATCCCTTGAAGTGAGCATACACTAAGGCTAAATTTTTCTTTTCCACTTTTCGAGGACCCATTGTAATTGTGAAGGTCACAAACCTTTGCATCTTTCTCGGAGAATTGGGCAATCTGCCTTTGGTTCTCAGCCATATCTGCCCCAAGCAGGAGAGACCTCGGAGGACGTCCACTCACGTTTTCTAATAGTGGAGTGAATGAATGAGGGTCTCTAAAGTAAATTTTCAGTCCATGTCTCTAGAATACACAAAGAACAGGAAATAAAGGCAGAAGAATGGGATAATAATATACTAAAATGGAATCATCAGGGCTTGAAAACAACCAAAAACTGAAACCTAATGTTTCACTAATTAAGTTATTAATTAAGTTATTAATGAAGTTATCAGTATTGAGGTAGCACTTCTGTCCAGATTTTGGTACATGTATGGGTCATTGTGAAACCGGGATGATAAAGGGAAAACACAGAAGAATCAACATCTTTGAAATGTGGCCCTGGAGAATGATGATATCAATACCATGGATGGCAAGAAGAACAAACCAATCAATTCTGGAACAAATGAAGCCAAACATGTCACTGGAAGTAAAGATCACCAAGCTACGACTTGTCTACACATCAAACGAATAGAGAAATCACTGGAGAACATCATGGTCGGCCAAATAGATAAAACAATGTAAAAGGAAGACCAGCAACCCGATGGCTTGATACAATCAAGATAACAGTGGAGAAAACCTGGTGGACCTATCTAGGCTTGGAGAAGACACTGGTGGACCTATCTAGGTTTGGAGAAGACACTGGTGGACCTATGTAGGCTTGGAGAAGGCTCTGGTGACTTATCTAGGCTTGGAGAAAACCCTAGAGGACCTATCTAGGCTTGGAGAAGCCCCTGGTAGACTTATCCAGGCTTGGAGAATACTCTGGTGGATCTATCTAGGCTTAGAGAAAACCCTGGTGGACCTATCTAGGCTTGGAGAAGACTCTGGTGAACCTATCTAGGCTTGTAAAATACCCTGGTGGACCTATCTAGGCTTGGAGAAGACAATGGAAGACCTATCTAGGATTGGAGAAGCCCTTGGTAGACCTATCCAGGCTTGGAGAAGACCTGGTGGATCCATATAGGCTTGGAGAAGACCTAGATGGAGCTATGTAGGCTTGGAGAAGACCATGGTGGACCTATGTAGGCTTGGAGAATACTCGGTTGGATCTATCTAGGCTTGTAAAATACCCTGGTGGACCTATCTAGGCTTGGAGAAGACAATGGAAGACCTATCTAGGATTGGAGAGGCCTTGGTAGACCTATCCAGGCTTGGAGAAGACCCTGGTGGATCCATATAGGCTTGGAGAAGACCTAGATGGAGCTATCTAGGCTTGGAGAAGACATGGTGGACCTATGTAGGCTTGGAGAATACTCGGTTGGATCTATCTAGGCTTGTAAAATACCCTGGTGGACCTATCTAGGCTTGGAGAAGACCATGGAAGACCTATCTAGGATTGGAGAAGCCCTTAGTAGACTTATCCAGGCTTGGAGAAGACCCTGGTGGATCTATCTAGGCCTGGAGAAGACTCTGGTGGACCTATCTAGGCTTGGAGTAGATCCTTGTGGACCTATCTAGGCTTGGAATAGACCCTGGTGGACCTATCTAGGCTGCACAAGATAAATCTTCCTACACAATATTCATCCAGCAAGTCGTCATGGCTTGAGATCAAGCTGAAGGTCCTTAATAATAATGTGTTCAGGCAATATAACTCTGCCAAAGGCCAGATTGTTTAGCTTCTAGAAGATACCGATTGTCTATCCTGCGTGCAACTGTAGTAAACCATCAGATGTGAAAAATCCTTGGTTTAAATGGGTTTTGAAGATTCTGGCTGTAAAGGAGAATTCACCTCGCAGCTACATGGAAGAAATCTTGAATGTATTGAGGAATTCATGTACAGAATATTGAGAATTTGTAGAAATTTTTATTTTAGAATATCATGTGCTATTTACATAATAGCAGAACATCCTGAGGTCATGCAGACACTCCAAAATATAATCTCCGTAAAAACAATAAATAGTGTTCTTGATTTACATATATATATCAATATATATCCTGCAGTCAGTATTGTACTTAGATGAGGAGACTTAAGATACACAAGCTAGAACCTGCACACTGAGACTGATAATTACTGTACTTAGTTTATAGTCATTTCTTTCAATTTTATTAAAGGGAACCTGTCAGGTCCCCTGGGCCACCCAGAAGCACCAGCAGTTGTGTGCACATATCTATAATCCCGGCCTAACAGATCCTTCCTATAGTTGCATACATAAATCATATACAAAGTATTCTAAAGTTTATTTATGATATACAATTAAGTGCTTTGACTGGTCGAGGAGGTGTCAGTTCCCCCGACCAGTCAGCCCACTTAGCATGTTTTTCCACCCCTATGTGTGATAACATGCTTTACAAAAGCCATCGTCATTGCCAGCATTGACGCGGCTTTGGTCCTTTCGCAGTATTGAGCTTCTAAAGCCATGGGGTACATGTCTCAGTTTAGAGAGGCTCACTGTAATAAGTATAATGGATAGCTCAGGAATCTTTTTGCGTGAAGCAAGACACAACTGAAACAAAGTTTATCGGTGACAAACGTCTGTATTGTAACATACGGTGAATAAACAAACAAAGTTCATAGGAAAAGTTCATAAACACGGTGAAAACATTAATTGAAGCCTTTTAGGAAAATAGTCTCTTGAAAGCCACACAGGATTAACGGGAACCTGCCACTAGGTTTTTGCAAACTAATCTGAGAGTAGCATAATATAGGATCCGAGATCCTGATTCCAGCGATGTGTCACTTACTGTGCTGCTCAGTGTAGTTTTGATAAAATCACTATTTAATCAGTTGGATATTATCATTAGTCTGGTAGTCTGGAATATTCACAAACTGCTAAATCAGCAGCAAAGAAAACAGTGATTTTATCAAAATGACAGCAAGCAGCTCAGTAAGTGACATCACTTGCATCAGGATCTCTGTCTCTACATTATGCTGCTCTCAGATGGGATTTCAAAACCCTGGTGACAGATTCACTTTAAGCAAATAGGGTAGTCTTTTAAGTTCCATACCCACTAGAAGATGCTGTAAAAGGAAAGTCAATGGCAAAGTTCACTCAGGTAGGTGGTGTAGCAAAGTCAATAAGCAGTAACACCGAGGAGGAATGGGAACGGTAGTCTTTGAAAATACAAGACCAGAACTAGATGCAGAGCAGATTTACTAAAACGTCCTATACACTGAACAGTCCCATACACTGCTACTGCATATTTAATACACAGGAAGCTTATTAAGCAGCAAGCTAATGTGACACAGGGCAGGTCTGCCAAGAGCTGAAGCAGCAGGAGCAACTTGGAGGACAAGCTGGCAGCAGGTGTAAGAAGCAGAATCTCAGATGAGCAGTCACAGGAGAAACACTCAGGATTTGCAGGAGAAGGAGGAGCAAGATTGAGATACAGCAAGGGCTGGAATCCTAGCAGAATACTCAAGCGGAAAGCTAATAGATGGACTGGAGTTTATAAAGTCTGGGAGACAAAAAAACCATGGAGAAGAATGAAGCAGAGGACGCCATCTTGAAAAAAAGGCAGAATGCACAAAATGTCCATCAAAAGATCTGGGGTCCTGACACTCACTACGCATGATCGGAAAGTCATCATTGTCACCTACCAGAACTGCAAGACCAAGTTGTGAACCTCACCTTTAGCTCCAGGTCTTTGTAAATCTGTGGTCTCAGGAGACTGAGGAGATAGGACGCTCGTGAGAACTTAAAACCTATTATAAAGCAAAATATTTATTATAGAAATCATTGTTTGACATTAAACTACAGCTGTATAAAGATTGCAATAATGAACGCTATATAGATATCCTATCATTATCCAGGGGTTCTTTATTTGGGCGCTGTATGGAACTAATATTTGGTCACTATGTGGCAGTATACAGAATTTTGAGCAGTACAATTTTGACCATACTATTAGTCTGATTATTATTATGACGACATTATTATTTTGATGCTATTCTTTATACATATGTTATTCCGTTCATTGATGCTCTACTACTTTATCTTTTTACAGTAACCTGTTTTTTTTTTTTTTTAAACTATTTTCCTTGTCCAGAAAAAAAAGATAATATTTTCACCATAAAATAAAAAACTGAAATATATTATAGAGGCGATAAAGTGATTGCAGGTTGACATAAAATCTAAAGTGTAATGTTAAAGAAGAATAAAAAATTAAAAATTAAAATCCTCTTTGTCCCAGGTTAAAAATAAATAAATATAAATATTTAGTATTGCCGCATATAGAAAAGTCTGAACTATTAAATTCTAAAACCCATTTTACCAATAGGGGTAGATGATGTAATGAATGAAAAATTATGATGCAAAACTGCTGTTTTTAGTCGCTGCATCTCCCCAAAATAAGAAATAAATAGCAATCAAAATGTAGTATGTGCCCCGACGTTATATTAATAGAGACTGCATCTCGCCACGCAAAAAAACAAACCCTCACACAGCTTTATCTATGGAAGATAAAAAACATATGAGTTAACAACATACAATGGAAAAACAAAACGATGGCGGAATTATGTTTTGCTGCTTTTCACCGTGTGACCTCATTTTGGAAGATTGTTCATGGTTTTCAGTGCATTGTATGGAAAAATACATGGGGTCATTGAAAAATTCAATTCCTCTTCCCCCCCAAAAAACAAGCCCCCAAGCAGATATGTTGATGTTACATTTCTGGGTCTTAGAAGAGAAATAAAATTAACGCCCCCAAACAGAAAATTGCTTGGTCATGGAAGGGTTAAATAATCAGGGCTAATAATAGACAATTTAAAGGGACACTGTCAAGTCATTTTTTAGTATGATACTAAATATTAACATTATTATTATTATTATTATTATTATTAATAAGGATTATTGTACCATTTGTAGTTTCCTTGCTATAAGCATTTTCAGACCCTGCAGGGAGCTGCTGGATTAGTGCTCTCCATTATAGTCACAGCTGAATAGAATAGCTGATGTATAAGTGTTATTTAAATATCCACACCCTTCCAAGCTGGTGTTCTGTCCCTCCCTTCTGTGCTCTGTGTTGGAAGGGGGAAGGTGTTTTGTGCTGCAGCCTGTGCTGTCTGTGAGATCTCTATGTGTATATATGAAAGTTGGTTTTCCTGCATACATGTGATGTGTTTATCTGCAAATTATCAAATGTTCTTATAATTACAAAGAAGTATCTCAGACTGCACACATATGTCTCTACACACAATGACATGAAGAGCTCAGACCTTCAATTAAGAGCACACACCACCTCCCCCCTCCCTTCTCCTCTGTAGTGAATGAGTCACACAACAGACAGATCAGAGACAGGCAGGACAGTGTAATGATGCATGAATATTCATTCCTTGGGGACTGGGCAGCAGAGAACTCTCTGTGAGTGACAGATGGAATGAATCTCTTTATTTCAAGTTTACAGATGATAGGAGATAAGTATAAATAATAGAAATACATGAATAGAGAGAGCTTAGATAAAGGAATTAGAAAATGATAGCAGTTACATATGGATTTTTGACCCATCTGATCCCTTTAATATAGGCTTTACCTGGGATAATCTCCTCTGTCACCGCTGCTCCACCAATCACATGGCGTCTCTCAAGAACGACGCAGTTCACCCCAGATTTCTGTAGATACGCTGCCTGCAGGAGAGAATTATCAGTGCCTATAGATATATCCACACAAACCACTTATTTCGGACTCTACAGCTTCCATATTCCTTACATCTGGTCCACATGTACAATTTAATGGAGTAGTCCTGAAGTATAAGAAACATGTCTGGATCGGCCCTCCACAACAGTCACAGTCTCACAGGTGGCTCCTTGTGTAAATTAATTTCCCACTCCTGCACTAGATAGTTTTCCTCTTCCTGGAAGAAGGATAATTCCATTTGATCCTTCAGAGCATTTTCTGGCTTATGAGACAACCTAAACCAGCTAGCAGTATACACAAGGAGAGGACTGTACCCCCAAGAACCATCCTAAAGGTCTTTCACCAACCAACCTGTATCCTGGTCTGTACTAATGAAGACAAAAGCCCCAAAACAGTTGTCTATAGAGGACTGACTTTCTCCTTTTGGAAGATACTTTGTCAGGATGCAAGGCTCATCGCAGGGTTATTCCCAACAAATCAAGTTATTGTCATGTGTAGACTGCTCTGCAGTCTCTGTGAATTGCTCTGCAGTATGAGTAGTTAAATGGGAGTAAATTTCCTTTTGGACATTAAGGGTTAATATCAGTTGTTGTTGCTGTCTGTATCAGGTGATGTGGTTGACCACTCCTCCAACCTTTAAATAATCCCATGACCCAAACACCTGATGTCACTGATAGAGTTCATTCTCTCTTTGATCGTGAGCTGTGTGGATGCTGAGTGCAGTTCTTGCTGAAGCCTTTCTGAAGCTACCTTCTCCTTGAAGTTGTCATCGTGTACGTTGTTGCTGTTACTATCCCCATCGTTGGATGGAGGTGAGGGGATGTTAGCCCACAGTTGTTCACAAGCAGGGCAAAAGTGGCGGCCCAGACGTCCTCACCTTCAGAGGTAATTCTGGCAACAAGGTAAGCCAGGGAACCCCAGTCTGAGGGTCAGACTAGTTACCCCGATTACCCTTGTCCAACACTACCATCCTGCTACATTATCCTCATCCATCATAACAGCCCCGTGACAGTTATCTTCTATACGTAGAATAGGATATAACTTGCTGATGGATGGCGGCCTTATCAGGACATTGGAGCCCTAAATGAAGCAGAGATCAAGGAGACACACCTGTGCCCCTATCAGGTCAGAGCTGTTCCCAAGAACCATGTTATTTGGATCTCTGGGGGGGTCCTGTATTCAGCAAGTTTTTTCTCACATGATGAATAAGGGATAACTTGATTTTTGAGGAATAATCACTAAAGGGTTGGGCTCTGACTTATAAAGGAGCTAACTTCAATAGGTAACACTAGTGAGATAGTTTGCCTCCAACTGGCGGAGAGATCATTTGCAGACCAGTAAGATGACACTCGGAGGAGCTAGCGCAGGTAACCACATTTGATTTTCCCCCTGCCCTCACACGTTGGACTCATTACTTAGTAACATTTTATTCTTATGACCTTTTTACTACACAAAATCCTTGAAAACATAAAGACAAATTCTCTATACATGCAGAATTATTGATATTTAACAGAAATGCAGAATCAGGATAAGGCAAAGGGCACAGTTAATAAATTACCCTAGCGGTAATATACATTGTATATCTAAGCATCTTTCCATTGGGGGATTCAATGTGGTCAGCACTTCTATTCCAACACTGCGGAATCGGTTTGTCACATGTTGGGGTCACATGACCTATGTAACAAAAAGTGTCACAAAACTTACCGCCACCAGACCGTTGTGTCCTGTGGAGTAGACAAAAAACACATCATTACACAAAGTACACTAAAAGGCTTATTCCACATACATAAAATAAAAATATATAGAATTAATAATATATATAATAATAAAATCTTTTGCAAACTTCCTATATACTTTGTGTTTAATGCCTTACTGCTTGCTATCAGGTAATGAAAAAACCTACAATACTTCAGTTAGACATACGGTAATCAGATATGGTTTTAGACAATACATGTAACTGGCTTGATATGTCTGATATTGGGGTATTAAATACACTTATTGTCACGAGTATCTCCCGTTATTGCAAGACTTGTGAGCTTCACCTGAGTTTGTGAGACTCTGGATATTAAATGTTCAAGCGCATCTCAATAAATAAGAATATCATCAAAAATATCATTTATTTCAGTAATTCACTACATAAAGTGAAACACATATAACGTATAGTCATTACAGAGTGATCTATTTCAAGTGTTTAGTTCTGTTAATGTTGATGATTATGGCTTACAGCCAATGGTCATTATCTCAGAAAATTAGAATACGATATAAGGCCAACTGAAATGAAGAAAACTTTTAACTCATAAATGTTGGTCTACTGAAAGGTATGTACAGTAAATGCCCTCAATACTTGGTCAGGCTTCTTTTGCATGAAATACTTCAGCAATTCGGCTGCTGAGGTCTTATGGAAGCCCAGGTTGCTTTGATAGCAGCCTCCAGCTTGTCTGCATTGTTGGCTCTGGTGTATTTAATAGATTCTCTATGGGGTTGAGGTCAGACGAGTTTGCTGGCCAATCAAGCACAGTGTTACTGTGGTTGTTATACCAATACTAGTGTATTTGGCAGTGTGGACAGGTGTCAAGTCATTATGGAAAATGAAATCTCCATCTTCTAAAAGCTTGTCAGCAGAGGTAAGCATGAAGTGCTGTAAAATGTCCTAGTAGACGGTAGCGCTGACTTTGGTCTTGATAAAACATAATAGACCTACACCAGCAGATGACATGGCTCCCGAAACTATCAATGATTGCGGAAACTTCACACTAGACCTCAAGCAGCGAGGATTGTGGCATCTCCACTCTTCCTTCAGGCTCTTGGATTGTGGCAGGATTCTGTATCCCTTTTGAGTTTCGCTATAGCCCACCAGGACTCCTTGCTTTGCATGTGATTCCCACTTAGAACATTTTTCTTCGGAAACATGCATAAACGTTTTACTTCCAAATATCCTGAGGTGGTTCACGTTAGCCTTCTCGCTGTTCCATATCACATACGGAGTTTTATTTGTGGCTTTACCTGGCAGTCTGTTTTGAAGATAGCAAGCTGTCATGATGGCTTCTCCCCAATATGTTGTAGGTAGATTTGCATCAAACAACATACTTCCTCCACCCTCACAGGGAGTGCGGTTCTTTCTCTCTGTAATGCCATTCTGTTCTGGGTTGTATGGAATGGTCGTCTGGAACACAATTCCATTCTTTTTCAAAATTGTTTGCACCTTACCACTTGTATATTCAGTCACATTATCTGCACACACGTTTTTTTGGCATTCTTCTAAAGTTGTTAAACATTATGGCAAGATATTCTTCAAGTTTCTGTGGAACTTCATCCTTACTGTGAAGCAGGTAGGCAACTGTGTATCTGGAGTAGTCATCAATAAATGTGAGAAAATATCTCTTCTTGCTTGGATTTTGAACACTCGTTGGACTGCAAATATCTGTGTGTATCATATTAAGTGGCTGTGCAGTGGTGCTTACTTTAGGAAAGGATTTTCTGGACATTTTCCCTTTAAGACAGCTAGTGCACTTTATCATTTGACTACATTGTTTGATTTCAACACCATTTGCTAGATGACCTAGTTTCCTTACTGCTTCTGAGTCTCCGTGCCCAAGACGGCTGTGCCATACATGGATACAGTTCTTATGCAGATCTTGTTTAGTCTGGCGCCCTGCTCACACAGGTAACCACAGACTCACCTACAGCACGGATGGGTTTCCTCAGCGGGTACACAGACACAAACAACATCTTCCACCACAGTACAGTAGGGGGAGCTCAACTTGCTGCCTTTAGGCAAGATCCCCAATAAATACTGGGTGGAGGTAGTTAGAGTGTGCAGATGCTACAAGAGCTGTGAAGACGTACTGGTGGTCGGTGCTGCATTAGGCCCGAGCCAGTGACCTTGAACAGCCTTCGAGTAGTCCTGCAAGGCCCAAGAGTGGGGTCGGTAGGCGAGGAGAGAGGAAAGAACAAAGTGGGAACCGAGGAGCCAGTGTTAGGTTCACCCAAACAGCACACCGGACACCGGAGTCAGAGTCTACTGGAGAGCACGTGGCTCAGTAGAGAATACCAGTCTCCTGGGCATCTGCACATCAAAAACCTGGGAGCCAGGCACCGCAGAGAGAGGAACAGCAGTAGTCCATGAAGGGTGTCCCGATGACAGCACAGCTGATCAAAGAGCAGAGGAGGCCAGCCAAGTTTCACACAGGGCAGGGGCTGCACACACACAGGGAAAGAGACAAGGAGGCCTTATACCCACTTGCTGTGGAGACCCAGAAGTGAATCCTGAACACCCGTCAGTTCCCTGGACGTTTCTCTGCAACTACACCAGTAAAAGGTAAAGAAACAACCAGCAGTGTGTGTGTCGGTTCCTTACCCTTGCCCCTGCCATCCACAGAGACTGTCCCGTTATCCAACATCCCTGCTCCATTCCTCATCATTATCAACAAACACCCCAGGGATCCAGCTCTGCCTGTGGGGAGCTCCAACACCTAGTGGCTCATCCATCATCCCTGGAGGCCCCATGCAGTGCAGGTGCAATCACCAGATACCACAGGTGGCGTCATGATAAATGTATAAACTTTTATTCCCATTCCAACTACCCCTTTTTAGTTGACCACTAGGGCCACGGATCTGGGCAGGCCACCAGTAACATCCCTACCGCAGAAGAGGGCCCAGATACCCGAGTCCCCATACCTTAGGCTAGTCAATTTCTGGTGTGTCACGAACAGGATCCTGTACCCGATGCTACTGGGTACTGTGTGTTGTATTTAAGACTGTAATTTGTGACTGTTAAACGGAGCCGCCATTACTGCGTCGTGGAGTGGGAAGAAAGGGGGCGTGACGGCTTGCCCCTCACTCTGCCAAACACTTCCGAGCGCAGCAGCCTAATCCGGAAATTCCTGAACACTTAACCCCCTGCCTACGGGGTTCAAAAACTGTTTAACTATTTAAAGACTGGTCGTGATTCACTAGGGGCCCCCGAAAATGTCCGCCTCATCCAACGACGACGACAGCACATTTGCTATTGCCGAGAATCACCCTGAAGCGACCATGACTGCAACCGATAGAGCCGCCAACCCACGGGGCGCCGTAGCCCCAATCATGCCAATTTCACTACCGTATATCCCGGGTGCTAAGTGGTTACCCCAGTATGATGGCCACCCTGATACTTTGTCCACCTTCAAAAGAAAAATCTGCAGCGTGTTGGACATGTATGCAATGACAGGTCAGCAGCACGCAGCTGTTGTATTGGGACAGTTAACCGGTGCAGCAGAAAAGAGAGCTGAATCCTGGTCCACCGCTGAACGGGGATCAGTAGCTATAATCTTTGATAAATTAAAATATGCTTTCGAGGACTGTAATGAGGCTGACATAAGAATGCGCTTCTATCATTGTTACCAAAAGTCGGAGGATGATATCTGGACCTACGCCTGGCGCCTGCAGGAGGCGCTGCGAGCTCTGAAGCAAGTCAGCCCTGCTAGTGTCCCCGATGAGAATAAACTATTGACTGAGCAGTTTACCTGGGGGCTACTATCACCAGAGGAAAACAAAACCTTGCGCTGGTGATCCCTAAGCCACCCGGACGCTGATTTCAATACTTTAAAGGACATGGCCATAAAGAGGTTACAGCCAGTGGAGACTGCTGAAGCTGCCATTCGGCGGTGGTGCAGTGGCAAGGCTCCGGCTACAACAACACCAGTACCCGTGCCTGCAGCTGAAAGCCGTGTTCAGTATACTAACTCTGACAGGATTGACTCTTTGTGTTTGGAGGTGCGCCAGCTGGTCAAGAGCCTAGCCACAGTTATGGAAACCCTACAGCTGCAGCAGGGGCCAAAGCCAAAGCCTAAACTTTAACCTCTAATCCAGCTTTCTGACCGCTCGGAGGACGTCCCATGGATGAGAAGGAAGACAACGTCGCCCAGAGGAAGGACCACTAATTGTTGCAGCTCCACAGGAGAACCCATCTGTCGCCGCTGCAACAAGACAGGCCACATCGCACAATACTGTCCTTTAAACGAGCAGACCCTGGGGGCCGGGGCTGAACCTCGGGAGTAGCTCGACAGGGCCCAGCCGACTGGTATGATACCTACATTGGACAGAGACCATTCCTGTCTATCATACTAGATGGCATCTCGACACCTGATTTATTGGACACCAGGTCACAAGTGAACACTATCCCTGATATCCTTTATAAGCAATTCTGGTCATGTAATGAACTTAAACCACCCGATATGAATTTATGCTTCAAATGGTGAACCACTTACTATAGTGGGGGTTAGAGAAGTACCCATAAAAGTGGGGAGGGTGGAGTTACAAGACCAGGGGATCATTGTGGTAGAAGAAAATCACAATAACCGGGATCCATACATTATCCTCGGTACAAGTGTTGTTAGCAATTGCATGGATGAAGTGTTGTTCTTGCGTCAACAGACGCTGCCAAACCTGGGCAGAAGAAGGTTCTTCAAAGAGAGATAAGAGCCCTCCTGCACCAGCAACAGGTAAAACGTACAGGTGGTGAAATTGGTACTGCACGGGTAACAGACCCACTTCCTATTGTAATACCTCCAATGAGTGAAATGATGATTTGGTGTCGAGTAGCTATAGGTCTAAAACGGCAGGACTATCAGGCGGTAGTGGAGCCCATCAGCTCAGAACACAGGCCTACACTCTTGATAGCCAGGGGGGTAGTCGATGTACACAATAGAAGAGTACCAGTTCGCATCTTAAATTGTGGCAGTGAAGAGGTAAAACTACCCAGGTATTCCACCGTTTCCAAGCTGTACACTGTGCATAACAACGAGATACAAGCAGTGGGACCCTTACCTCTACCCAAAGAGGCAGAGGATAACAATGCTAAGGGGCAGCTAGAGTACTGGTGTCAGCAGCTCCATATAGTAACTGATTCCACTCCCATGCATAAAAAGCAAGGTGTCTACCGGGTAGTCCACGAATTTGAACAAGTATTCACTAAGCATCCACTTGACTTTGGTAGGATCAAGGGGGTACACCATCATATCCCCACAGGTACACATCCACTAATCAAAGAGCGATACAGGCCTATTCCACCTGCACACTATCAAAAAGCCAAAGAAATGTTACAGGACATGAAGGACACAGGGGTTATAAGAGATAGTGGTAGCCCCTGGGCGGCTCCACTAGTCCTAGTCAGAAAGAAGGATGGCAGCATGAGAATGTGTGTAGATTATAGGCAAATAAATCGCATAACACACAAAGATGCTTACCCGTTACCTCGCATTGAGGAATTACTAGCTGCATTGAAGTCTGCTAATTACTTTTCAACCCTACTGTAGATCTCACTAGAGGGCATTGACAGGTCTCCATTGCAGAAGAAGACCGTGAGAAGATGGCATTTACCACGCCCATGGGCCTATATGAATTCAACAGCATGCCCTTCGGACTATGTAATGCACCCGGAACGTTCCAGAGGTTGATGGAGTGTTGCCTGGGGCATAAGAACTTTGAAACAGTACTGCTTTACCTGGATGACGCTATTGTGTATTAAAAATCCTATGAAGAACACCTCACCCATCTAGCAGAGGTATTTGAAGCCTTGTCCAAATATGGGATGAAGGTAAAATCATCCAAATGCCACCTGTTAAAGCCGAAGGTCCAGTACCTGGGACACATAGCAGTTCTGAAGGAGTGGCCCCAGATCCAGACAAGGTCACTGTCATCAAGGAAGGGCCAAAACCAAAGACCCTCAAGGAAATACGTCAGTTCCTGGGATTGGTGGGATACTACCGGAGATTTATCAAGGAGTACACAAAGAAGGCTGCTCCACTGCAAAACCTCCTAGTAGGCCAACCCAAGAAAGGCAAGTCCAGAGATCCTCACTTGGAGTGGGGCAAGGAACAGGAAGAGGCGTTCCAGCAGATGAAAGAGGCTCTAACAGTTGAAGAGATCCTGGCTTACCCCGACTACATCCTACCATTCCTGTTATACACCTATTCCAGTAACGTGGGGTTAGGAGCTGTACTCTCCCAGATGCAAGAAGGCAAAGAAAGAGTGATTACCTATGCTAGTAGGAAGCTTCGCCCTACAGAACGGAACCATGACAATTACAGCTCGAATAAGTTGGAGTTCCTGGCCTTGGTCTGGTCGGTCACAGAAAGATTTAAACATTACCTGGCATCAAACAAGTTTATTGCCTTCACGGATAATAATCCCTTGACCCACCTGGAAACTGCAAAATTGGGTGCCATGGAACAGAGATGGATGGCCAGATTATCCAATTACCAGTTTACCATCAAGTACCGGGCTGGGCATAACAAAGGCAATGCAGATGACTTACCTAGGATGCCTCACTTAGCGCATATGGGAGCAGAAGAGGATGAACTGGAAGAGCTAGAGCTACCCACCTTCCATCAGTTGAGGACATCTCAGTGTCAACAAATCCACACAGAACTTCCTGAGAAAGTAGTTAACCCGTTACCTCACTTTGGTTGGAAGGAATCTCAAGACAGTGACCCGGCTATCAGTTTAGTAAAAGCACTGATAACTCAGGAGTCCGCAAAGCTACCTTCCAATCCTCCACCAGAAGCTAGACACCTGTGGAACGAAAGAAGTAAATTGTTCATTTACCAGGAAAAGCTCTGCAGGAGATATATCAACCCCAGAATCCATGAAATGGTCTGGCAGATCATAGTACCCCTCACAGAGATCCAAATGGCACTAAATGCCTACCACAACCAAACTGGACACTTTGGGTGGAAAAAGCTGGAAATGTTGCTCAAAGACAAATTATACCAGGTTGGCATGCAAGGATCCATAGAAAGATGGTGTAAAGACTGTGGACCCTGTTGCCTACGCAGAAAAGATCAGGAGAGTCAAAGAGCACCACTCCAACCTATCGTAACAACGCAGCCACTCCAAATTGTAGCCTTGGACCACGTGAAATTGAATCCAAGCAGGACAGGCTACACTTATGCTTTGACAATGGTGGACCACTACTCCCGATTCCTGATGGTCGCACCCGTAAAAGATCTTACAGCTGCAACAGCTGCAAAGATCTACCAAAATGTCTTCTGTAAACCACTAGGCTATCCAGAGCAAGTCTTAACGGATAGAGGCTCAGCGTTTGAAGCTGAAATCTTTCAAGAGTTTTGTCATCTTTATGGTTGTAAGTAAGTAAGAACTACACGATATCATCCCCAATCCAATGGGTTATGCGAAAAGATGAACAACATCGTGATAGACATGCTCAAGATACTACCTCTTGAAGAAGAAACCAATGGCCAGAAAGACTGCCTAGTCTGGTAGATATGTACAATCACATTCCAGTCAGTGAGCACTACAAACTGTACACCTGCCTATCTCATGAGAGTGCTTACAAGAAGACTACCTGCAGATCTGGAACTAGGAATCGTTGAACCAAAAGCAGATACTTCTAACTCTGACTGGAATACCAACCGTCTAGAACATTATTGACAAGTCCAAGCTTGCGTTGAAGACAGTCTAGAAAAATCTAGACAATGACAGGAGAAAAAAAGGTATTAGCCTTGGCACACTCTAATAGAGTGTGCTGAGGCTAATACCTTTTATTCTTAGTATATTTTTCCTCTGAGCACCTCACTAAAGGTTGAGCCAGGTCATACTTAATTTTGGTTGAACGACAGGAGAAAAACTTCAACAAAGGTGCACCAGCAGAACCAATACTACCGAAGTATTGTATTAAAAAGAAAACGGAGAAGACATAAACTAGATGATCAATAGGAAAGAGAACCCTACGCTATTTTGAAATCCAACTTTGACAACACCAAAGTTTGCCTCATCAGCAAAAATGGAGGAAAAACAACTCAAACAGTATCCCAGGATCATTTGAAGAAATGTCCAGAAGCATGGAAGACCCAAGATCTTCAATATTCTCCAGAAGAAAAAGAAACAGAACCTTATGAAATCCCAAATCCATGTCTAAAACCCAAAGAAAGAGTAATATCCACTATACTTGCAGACTTTCCGGAAGATTGGCCTCAACATGAAGAAGCAATAATAGTGCCATTGCTTAACTTTTACCAGTCTCAAAAAACAATCCAAAGACGTCATGAGGAAACACCCGTTGTCAGAGAATCAGAGGATCCAGCAATCAGTGCAACTGCTAGTCCTGTAGTGAGACTAAGGCCATGCAGACGCTTACCTGACATACCCACATCACATTCTCCAGACACATCACCTGAGTTAGCCACACCCGTAGTGCATATGTGGCGCCCCTGCAACCAGGGTGGCCACAGGTAGGAACTGCAGCCAGGCAGGTGGGGACAGGTTTTGCACAAACCACCTTTACAACACACACCCACGGACACAAGACCCAAACCGGAGCCTGGGACTTTAGGCGGGCAAGGGGTGGGAGGGCCAGTCACAGTGGGTGGGACGTAGTCAAGGTGACAGCACTAGTATAAAAAAAGGGAAAACTAGGAGGAGTTAGTCAGTAAGCCAGAGTGAGCTGAACTGAAAAGACCAAGTAGGCCAGTGGGTGCCAAGAAGTAAAGACAAGTAAAGGCCGGAGTAGGCTGAGCAGCAAAGACCGAGTAGAAAGTGACACTTCCCTGAGGGTTCGGGCTCCCTGGTGGCGCAGAATGCTGCCAGACACCGTTGCCTGGAGAGAAAGCCCGCTCCATAGCCTGAAGCCCAAGGGAAAGGGGAAAGACCGGACCAGTACAGCTGGGTCCGAGGAACACGGCAGCAGTGCCAGAGAACGATGGTGAAGAGAATCCCTTCCTAGTGCAGAAGTCACACGGGTAGGAAAGGGCCCGGTGATCCCCCGCAACACAGGGACACCTAAGGCTAGGCTGGGACCAGAGAGTCAGCTCTGAGGGGACCGAAGCTATATGCCGGATCCCGGACACACCGACAGTGGACTCTGATTCCAGGTCAGGGTTCCTAACACACGGGCTGGAGGAACAGCAGCACATAGGCCCCAGGCTTGCTACCCACACACTGGGAGTAGCAAGACAAGGGACCGAGTTGCCGCCATACAGCCCACGGAGAAGGGAAGCACAGAGAGAGCCTGAAAAGGTATCAGAGAGAGAGAAGGGTCTCAGAAGGAAACCTGGCTGCAGAGGGTTAAGTGACTGTCCGGAGTTACCTGTGTAAAATAACTGTACCATGAACTGTTTGTACAGAGAAAGAACTGTTAGTAAAACCCGGTGAACCCTGCTTCAGTCTCCCATGTGTGATTTCCTGCATGCAGAACTGTATATACATATTCCACCCTGTCAGGAGCAGCCCCGACCCACTGGCTGCAGCACCATCCATCCTCCTGGCAGCAGACAGCAGCAGCGGTGGTCCCCCATTGACCACAACCCGTGGGTGGCATCATGACAATCCCTGTAAATATCCCCTATTACTTGTGGGCTCGGGACACGGTCTGGACCAAGGACCGCCGTGATAACCCCTGTCTGGTACCGAGTACCCCGTCCCATTGGGCTCCACACATAGATCAAGTCGTAGCACACGTGGGCAAGCCCCATCCAGGTATGGAGATTGTGTTTTTACACTTATAGTACCCAAACGAAAGTAACCTGTAAATAATAAAATAGTAACTAAATAATTAAAAAAATGAAAATGTAAATAGTAGCGTGCAAAAGGGTAACGTGTAGACCAAAAAAGGTCACACCAGGTACACAACATCAAAAGAGGGGTGAGTGGAGTTGGCGTAAGGAGCTGTCTAGGGAGAGCAAGATCTTGGCCAACAGGTGACCCCAGGGCCAGGAGGCCTACAGCGCTTATGACCGGTAGAGGCCCCTATAGTACCTAGGACTCCTACACCGAGGCACCCGTAGTAAATGTTGTGTATTCTGAACTTTTAAGCCTACAGAGACTTTATCTGTAAGGACTTTATTGAACCCCTTTTTACCTGGAGCATACAGAGACTACTGTAAAGACTCTTCAAAATAACTTTTCTCTTGTTTTCAACCTTAAAAGGACCATAGTAACAGGACTGGCTGTGACAATTAATTTCTTTTTCCAGTTTGCGGTGGATGGACTAGCATCGTACGGACTGTACCTGTTTTGCCATTTTTCAGTGGTTTTTGTACATTTTTGGTTTGAGACTGTGTAAATATGTTACCTGTTATTATGTGTATGTTAACCAAAGAGACAAGAGACAAGAAGGCCTTATACCCACTCGCTGTGGAGACCCAGAAGTGCATCCTGAACACCCGGCAGTGCCCTGGACGTTTCTCTGCAACTACATGAGTTGCAGAAAAACTGGCCGAATAGTAGCGGTATTCGGGTACTTGCTACTCGCCGAGTAAATTAGGATTACTCGGAGTAGCAAGTACCGAGTGCTTTTGCAGTGTGTCCTGTAAAAGAGAAGAAAAGTGATTACAAAATAATAAAATCGGATACTCAGCTTAACTGACAGCTGCACCGGGATAGGCCTATGGACATCTATGCATGGAAAAGAACCTTTCACTCTCCCAGCCAATCAGATGGCTGGGAGAGATCTGGCCAATCAGATGCTGCCACGTCACAATCACGTGATCGCTAGCGGCCACCTGATTGGCCAGATGGCAAGGTCCTTGGGGTACCTGAGAGGACCTTGCAATCTGGCCAATCAGGTGGCCGCTAGCGATCACGTGATTGTGACGTGGCAGCATCTGATTGGCTGGGAGAGTGAAAGGTCCTTTTCCATGCATAGATGTCCATCGGCCGGTCCCGGTACAGCCGTCGGTTAAGGTGAGTATCCGATTTTTTAATTTTGTAACCACTTTTCTTCTCATTTACAGAACTTTTGCAGTAGTACTCGGAATAGCTATACTCGCAACGAGTACCGAGTACCGGGACCCACTGGTTGCGGGTATAGCGATTCCGAATACTACGGTACTCGCTCATCCCTAATTCTTATATTTACCTTCCGCCAAGTGATCGGTAATCAGGAGCCAGAGCAGGTATTAAACCTGCAAAGACCTTGCATGATGTCATAATGACATCGGCGCTGTGATTGGCCTGCTCACGGTCATGTGATATGTGATGTGCATATTACAAGACCGCGAGCGGCCGATCACAGCGCTGATGTCATTATGACATCATGCAAGGTCTTTGCAGGTTTAATACCTGCTCCGGCTCTTGATTACCGATCACCTGGCGGAAGGTAAGTATAAGAATCTTTATTATTTTTAATACATTTGGCTTTATTTTATACTTGATTTCGCAGTGTGTAATACACTGCGAAATCAAATAGGGGCTGTGACAGATGTGACACAGGGGAGGAGGAACAGGATTCTTCCTCCCCTCTGTGACGGCGATGCGTAATTCCAGCGGTTATCATGGGGCCTATGGGAGAAAGGGCACGCAAAAAGGTGGAAAGAATGAACATGTTCATTCTTTTTACGAGCGCGCTTTCTCCCATAAAAGCGCAGCCGAAAATAGCGCTGCGTGTGAACAGCAAAAGTGAAAGTCCATTCACTTTGCTGTGAAACGCAGACGCAGGTGTGATTTGGGGGGAAAAGCGCGCACAAAATACGCACTGTGTGAACGAGGCCTTAAACTAACATCGGCCTAACGGGGCCGGTACTCATTTGCAGACCCATGAGTTCGGCTACTGGATTCTTACTTTAGTTGATGCCCTGAGTGGGGATAACACCAATAGTTTGATTGATTTCACAAGAAACCAGAGATATGAAAAATCTTTCCTGGCTATGAGAATTTGCAATGTACACAATACTGAAAAATGTTTTTAAGTATCTATTGAACTTAGTAAAACCCAAACAATTTTTGCATGGACTAGGAACCGTATTCAGCAGGGGCAGGTAATTTTGACAGGGGCGGGACATTTTGAGAGCAGGGGTGGGTTCAATATGTCAGCAGGTCTGTTTTGGGGCAATTTGGTCATTTTTTCCTGGGGCGGCTCTCCATAATGTAAAAGTGTTGACATTTAGGGCCTATAAATAGAGCGCAGGCTGTTATGTATTGTTGGGTGAGCCTGGTAGGATCTGACACATCCCCACATGGGGTGTCAGGCCCAGTCCGTCCCACCTGGTGTACACATATGGCGATGGGCTGGTGGGACTGGGAAGAGAGCCTCAGTTCAAATTATCCCCTCCAATGACTGGGATACCGCACACTCTGCTTTGGGTGCAGTACCCCTACTGTGTTGCACTGACCAGTACACAGTGACTGCATGAGCAGAATAGTGAGTGCAGCTCTGGAGTATAATGCAGGAGGGAACTCAGGATCAGTACAGGATCAGTAATGTAATGTATGTACACAGTGACTGCACCAGCAGAATAGTGAGTTCAGCTCTGGAGCATAATACAGGAGGTAACTCAGGATCAGTAATGTAATGTATGTACACAGTGACTGCACCAGCAGAATAGTGAGTGCAGCTCTGGAGTATAATACAGGAGATAACTCAGGATCAGTAATGTAATGTATGTACACAGTGACTGCACCAGCAGAATAGTGAGTGCAGCTCTGGAGTATAATACAGGAGGTAACTCAGGATCAGTAATGTAATGTATGTACACAGTGACTACACCTGCAGAATAGTGAGTGCAGCTCTGGAGTATAATACAGGAGGTAACTCAGGATCAGTAATGTAATGTATGTACACAGTGACTGCACCTGCAGAATAGTGAGTGCAGCTCTGGAGTATAATACAGGAGGTAACTCAGGATCAGTAATGTAATGTATGTACACAGTGACTGCACCAGCAGAATAGTGAGTGCAGCTCTGGAGTATAATACAGGAGGTAACTCAGGATCAGTAATGTAATGTATGTACAGAGTGACTGCACCAGCAGAATAGTGAGTGCAGCTCTGGAGTATAATACAGGAGGTAACTCAGGATCAGTAATGTAATGTATGTACACAATGACTACACCTGCAGAATAGTGAGTCCAAAGTTCTCAACTCTTTATGCAGAATATTTCTCTATGTAAAATAGTATTTACAAGAGTACATTTGTTTTATCACACTGCACACAGTGCAGATGTAGTTGTCATATCTGGGTCCTGGTTCCTGACTCCAATACTCTTCTGCCTGATGAGGAGACAGCAGTATAATAGGAGCCACATGATCTATGGGGGCGTCTAATATAAATTTTGCTGTGGGGCCCAAGATCTTTGGGTTACATTATATTTTGTACACACTAATCCACAGTGTTTATACACTAATATTTGATTCAGGTATTTGTCATTGCATTTATCTGCAAGTAATGTAGGGCACCATAATAATACATGGTGCAGGTTTTTTATCCTCAGTTTTTAGGCAGTTCTGTACAATCAGTTCCTGGAAAACTGAAAATATCTCTGGTTCCTGGAGAGCAACATAATTATTCACAGACATTAAAGCAGTTACAGCTCGGACTGCAGCTCAACGTATCCGAATCATAGCATGAAGCTATCATTATTGGTATAAAATCGTAATCACCCACTACTTGTGGTGGATGGATGGATGGATGGATGGATGGATGGATGGATAGATAGATAGATCAGACAGGAATTCAAATGTAATGCAAAATATGGACAGTTTATTGCAAAGTTAATGGATAGATAGTCATGGGTGAAAGTGTCAGGACCCTGTTTGTTAGGAGGAATCACAACAACCAGACAAAAGGAATCCCACCTGGTTGTAGTGATTCCTCCTGTCTGGTTGTTGTGATTCCTTCTCTCTGGTTGTTGTGATTCCTTCTCTCTGGTTGTTGTGATTCCTCCTGTCTGGTTGTTGTGATTCCTTCTCTCTGTTGTTGTGATTCCTTCTCTCTGGTTGTTGTGATTCCTCCTGTCTGGTTGTTGTGATTCCTTCTCTCTGGTTGTTGTGATTCCTCCTATCTGGTTGTTGTGATTCCTCCTATCTGGTTGTTGTGATTCCTCCTGTCTGGTTGTTGTGATTCCTCCATCTGGTTGTAGTGATTCCTTTTGTCTGGTTGTTGTGATTCCTCCTATCTGGTTGTTGTGATTCCTTCTCTCTGGTTGTAGTGATTCCTTTTGTCTGGTTGTTGTGATTCCTCCTATCTGGTTGTTGTGATTCCTTCTCTCTGGTTGTTGTGATTCCTCCTACTGGTTGTTGTGATTCCTTTTCTCTGGTTGTTGATTCCTTTTGTCTGGTTGTTGTGATTCCTCCTATCTGGTTGTTGTGATTCCTTCTCTCTGGTGTTGATTCCTTTTGTCTGGTTGTTGTGATTCCTTCTGTCTGGTTGTTGTGATTCCTCCTGTCTGGTTGTTGTGATTCCTCCTGTCTGGTTGTTGTGATTCCTCCTGTCTGACACCGGACCCGTAGAAGCATTTTTTTGCGAAACGGTGTCGTCGTCCACCCTCCGTGGTCACCTCCCTGCACCCTGTCATGAATCTTTAAACATGCTGGATTAAAGAGACCACTGCTGCAAAATACTGGTGAGTGCTGCCTCTTTCTTTATATATCTGTTACTGCTCGTGCTGTGGATTAGCACCACCAGGGGAAGAATCTGCCTCCAGGACAATCCGCCCGGAGCATGACGGTTGATATTGCCACTTAGTGCCCTGAAGCCTTATATTTGATAGACTCCTGTCTGTGTTGTGTTTGTTGTTTGGATTCCTTTCCTGTCTGGTTGTTGTGATTCCTCCTGTCTGGTTGTTGTAATTCCTTCTGTTTGTTTTTTTCTTTTTGATTCCCTCTGTCTGTCCAGACAGAAGGAATCACGCTTTAAAATAAAATGCAAACTTTTGGTCTCCACTGTAGAATATAAATGTAAACTTCATTACAGCCATATAGAATACACTTATAAAATTCAGGGTACTTTTTAAACACAATTAAAATTCATGAGAGCCCATCAGCCATAATAAAGTGACCTCTCTCTGGTAGGACCCTTAGCCTAACATTTCTCAAACATGCCTCTCCTGGACAACCCACAATTATTAAGAGCAGGTAGATCCAACATTAATTGGAAACAGCCTTAGATTGATGGGAGGAACCTTCTGATAAAGTTAGAAGTAAAACATGTGATGACCATGCAGACGAATTTCTATTAGAATA
This sequence comes from Allobates femoralis, assembly GCA_033576535.1. NCBI lineage: Eukaryota > Metazoa > Chordata > Amphibia > Anura > Aromobatidae > Allobates > Allobates femoralis. Next base: position 35,825,051 of record JARQOC010000006.1, read on the forward strand.
CAAATGCTGATGTGATACCCGACTACAGCTGGAGGATATGACAATGCAAACACTTTCATCCTAAGTCAATGAAAAACCCATCAAAAATGTTTATTGTTCTTTTTTTTTGGTTGGATAAAAGCGTCTTGGTTAAAGCCTTGATAAAACGATGTAACCAGTGGCGTAACTTGAAGCTCATAGGCCACAATGTGAAAGCTCCAACGGGCCACCAATTATTGCAAATATTTAATAGCATTAATCCGATAGACCAAAGGGACTTTTGGGGTCTCCTAGGCTCCAGGGCCCGGGTGCGTTGCACCTGTTATAGTTCTTTACTCTCTGTATATAACCTATTAAAAGAACTACAAATACAAGAAGTTTCACAGACCAAATCGCCCTTGGTCATCTGCATACTAAACACTGGTACTAAGATGCCAGATATTGTAACCAAAAAGTGAATCTCCAACTTTTATAATGATATAGAAAATGATGTCCTTGCTTTCTTAAAGGGACACTGTCAGGTCATTTTCAGTATGATACTAATATCATCTTGAATAGGGCCTGGGCAGACCTTTTAAAAACATGTAAAATCATTATTTTACCATTTGTAGTTTTCATGTTATCAGCATTATGATAGTTTCTCTGTTGTATTTGACCTTTTGTGATGCTGCAGACAGAGCAGAGAGAGAATACAGCCCTGCCCCAGTGATCTCCTGTGCAGTGATGTGATGTAGTATGTGACATGCAATTCATTTATGGGAGGGGACAGCAGAGAACTAAGTGGATCATTCACTGTGATTGACAGATGGAATGAATCTCGTTATTTGAAGTTTACAGAAGATAGGAGAGGAATATAAATAAAAGAAATACATAGTGTTAGGTCCCCTGGCACCGCTCCCCAGCTCACCTCTGCTGGGTCTGCATCCTCCGCTCCTCTGCCGATTGGGCATCCGGTGTCCAGGCGTGCTGTGTCCCAGAGCCATTGCCGGGTCCCTTCCTGTCTGTCACTGCTGGCTCACGCACGAGCACTCTGCAGTGGTCAGGTTTCATGAGTGTAATGAGTCGGTGCGCTAGGCCGGACACACTCCTCCCTTGTGACTCTAGGGGCTGGCACGGCCCAACCTGACACTCCACTTGAACAATAGCTGCCGTCCTCCGGTATATCCCACTGATGGGAGGTGCCTGATTATTGAGTTAGTTAAGCTTCTGCTTTGCTGGCTGTTGGTCAGGTCCTTGTGCTCTTCCCCGGTAGAACCATTCCTGCTCTCCTAGCCTTGGGCCCTGTTTCCTCGAATCCTCCTTAGCTATACCATAGTATAGGCTAACCCTACGAGCCGCTCCCCTGGTACTAGCAGCTGTGGTATTTAGACCCCCTGGCTTGCCCCTGACAATCCCTGTATAGGGGTTGGTTAAACTAGGACCAGCTCACCCAGGGGAGTTCGGTACCACGGCCCAGTGGGTCCCACTCTAGGGCGCCTTCCCCGGAAGCGTGACAAATAGAGAGAGCTTAGATGGAGGAATTAGAACATGATAGCAGTTACATATCGATTTTGACCTGACAGTTTTCCTTTTAGGGTACCTTTACACGCGGCAACTTTTCTGGGAATTTCACTGGCAACTTACTGGTTGCAGTGAATCATGGAACATTGTTCTATCTTGTTGCTGTGTACAAATGGAACAATGTCTCCATGATTTCACTGCAACCAGTAAGTTGCCAGTGAAATTCCTAGAAAGTTGCCTTATTAAAGGGGATGTTAGGGTCAAAAGTCTGCAGTCACTCTGCGGGAACGCAACTGCTGAATCATGCGGAAATTCCAAGGAATTGTGACAGCGGCACCGTGCCAGAACTGTATTTTGCATTCTGATTTATTAGATAGCAACTGCAGTAAAGGCTGCAGGCGGTGAATTTTTATACTTTAACTCTATGTTTGCAGACTGTTTATCACTCTGTATGGGGAGAAGAATAAGTAAACTGGGCTATTATAATACCGTACATATCCCATGAGGATTGAGTCTCTATCAAATAACAACCATGGGCACAAGGCCTAAAACGTTTATACAACCCCTTTTAAAGTGAATCTGTCACCAGGTTTTTGCCATCCCAGCATTGAGACCCTGATTCCAGTGATGTGTCACTTACTGAACCACTCTGCTTCATTTTGATAAAATTACTGTTTATCTGCTGTAGATTTAGCAGTTCATGAATATATTAGCAGGCCAAGTCGTCCTCCAATGATAATCTCCAGCTGATTAAAAAGTGATTTTATCAAACTACATGACCAGCCCAATAAGTGACACATCGCTGGAATCAGGATCTCTGTCACTCATTATTATTCTTATTATTAGGTGGTGAAAACCTGGTGACAGATTCCCTTTAACCTATCAGATGCATTTACCCCATTATTCAGACTTGAGAAGGTTGGTGAGTATACAGTATATTAGTGCAGCAAATGAAGTTGAATGCACAAACTAATGTTTAATAGGAATTCTTACTGAGGGTTTTTTTTTGCACAGGGATCACTTCTAAACAAATTTGATGCTTTCAAACAGATTTAGGAAAAAAAAAAAGTTCTTCGTGTTAAAGGGATCCAACCACCAGGATTATAACATATGGAGTAAAGGCAGCGCCATAAACGGTGCTAGGATGGAGAATGAAGTCATACTTTATTTTTCAGATTGTATGTTTGATTGCAGAATTGAGTGCAGCGTTGAGTGACCGATGCAGCAGGGGCCGGACTATGTGGGGTCGGATCTTCTGTATATATTCCTCCTTTTGCGTCCTTCAGACTTGTCCCCTTTCTTTATTTTAATTTCATGCCGCTGTTGGTGGTGCAGGTGCATTGCTATTGTAATGGTGTCGTCATAAACATGGCGCTGGAGTTGGTGCATGCTTGTACCGTTGATCTTCGGCACCATTTTATTGGGACACTCTGGAGACAACTATGAGTGGAATCGGTACATGCACTGATTGATTTTTTGTATCTGTGTTCGCGCCCCTGCTGCTCATAGTTGTCTCCACAATTTCTACAGTAAAACGGCACCGGAGACTGCGGCATGAGCATGCACGACCCCTGGCACCAAAAATTACAATTTATTACAAGTGCACCCCAAATAAAATCAGGTTCAAAACTGGCTGAAAGATACAGTGGGTACAGGTAGGCATAGCATTATATCACAATGAACATCAGGTATATATTGAAATAGTCCCTATACAGTGATTTTCCCCATATGCAAAGATATACATATTTCAAATAGATGCATTGATACAATCATAAATTAATTATGCACAAAGGGATACATCACATAATACAACATTAACAAGCAAGGTAGTGCATTACCAAATGAGCACGGCTTAGCTATAGCCTTGGACCCCTCCAGCAGAGACCCCTACGTACGTTTCGCTAAGCGTTGTTTATGCTTTGTCAAGGGGATGGCATTGGTAATGCACTACCTTGCTTGTTAATGTTGTATTCATGTGATGTATCCCTTTGTGCATAATTTAAATTTTGATTGTAGTCAATGCATCTATTTGAAATACGTGTATCTTTGCATATAGGGGAAAATCACTGTAAGGGACTGTGTGCAATGTATACCGATGTTCACGTGATATAATGCTATGCCTACCTGTACCCACTGCATCTTACAGCCAATTTTGCACCTAATTTTATTTGGGGTGCACTTGTAATAAATTGTAATTTTTGGTGAAGCAGATATAAACTCTTTTTGCCTCCTTTTTTGACATTGATGAATTTGAGTTTTGCTGTGGGCTACCGTAATTATGAGGTTATATCCTCAGGCCCATAAAAGCTATTTATTGACCGCATGGAGTTTTACTTCATTATGGTTAGGGATGTAGTAGGAGACTGCAGGGACAAGTAGAGATAGGTTTAGAGGTATAAAGTAGGTGAATAAAGAAAGGGGGCAAGCCTGAGGACGCAGGAAGAGGAGGATATACAAGAGGATCTGACCCACATAGTCCGCCCCGCTACACCCGTCACTCAATTTCTTCTTCTGTCAACAATCAGAACAATGAAGATATGATTCATTTACCGTCCTAGCGCTGCCATTACTGTTGGCTTAAAGCCCATTTGAAACACATGCCTTGCTAATCGTTGGATCTCGTGATATCCCATCTACAATGGATCTTCTCATAAGAATCCCAGGAGGTGAGGGTTAAGTGCGCAACATTTCGGGCTGTTCATACAGATTAAAGTGCACAGCTAACATTAGCAACAGCGATGCCAAACGACAGGCAACTTTACCTCCTCCGATGATCACAGCGTCGTATTTCAGCTTCGGAGTTCCTGAAGTTTTGGAATAAGTTCTTACGCCTGGGCATCGGATTAGTTTCAGCCATTGTGAACCCACAGCAGACATCGTCAGGCATCAAAGGAAGCAATATTGCTTTAAACTGCTCCCTCTGGATTGACTGAAGAGTGGACTTTGAGGCTCGCTTTGCAATTAACCTGAAATTTACAGTAGGATCTTTTTTTTTCCAGCAGCAGAATCCTCTGTGCAGAAAGTACAACCCAGCGTGAAATCCTGCTGTAGGCAGGTCTCAGAATAGAAGGCTGGGCTGGAAAGGGAAGCCCAAGAATTTCCACTATGTTCTTCTAAGAAGTCTTGAAAAGCGTGCACTGAAAAGGTAAATCTCAATAGGAAAACGATTAAGGTTGTGACTAAAGAATCCGAACGGCCAATAATTATAGGAAAGAGACTGTGAGATGCCGGCGAAGCAGAAGGATGTTACATTTATTCTTAGATCAACGTATCCGAAGATGAGCGGCCGTGAGATGGACAGTTTAAGGAAACAAACTAAAAAAGGAAACTTGATTTTGTGATATTCTCCTGGAGAAGTTTATACTGTATGTGGCCACCTAGTGGTTGTGATGCAGATTGCAGCCTGCCAGTTTAGTACATTGCTGGAATATATTGAATTTGCATGAGAATTTGAAGTCATTATGTAAACTCAATTTAAGGGTAGACATAACTATGTATGCCACTAAGTATATGTACACTATATGAACAGAAGTACCGGGACACACAAATTAATCACACATTGTTTTATTCATTCAGTCACCTCACTCCCTGGTCTATGACCTCCAGCCCCTTGCCCCGTGTATAACCTCTGCCCCTCACTCCCCCAGTGTATAACCTATGACTCCTCGCCCCCCAGGGTATAACTTCTGGCACCTCATTCGTAAGTGTGCAATCATCCCCTGCCCCTTGCCCACCATTGTATAACCTCCAGCCCTTCGCCTACCAGCGTATAACCTCTGCCCACCCGTGTATTACCTTGGGCCCCTCGCTCTGCCGTTGGCCTTTACCAAAATGTGACAGAGCGGCTGGTAGGTCAGAGCTCAATGATACCAGTGCAGTCCTGTAATAGAAGCCACTGCGGTAACAAGTACGCTCATGACATTTCTTCCTCCTGAATCTTCCCCATCACCTGTCAGTGATATTAATGAGAAGTGGAAGAAACTGCAGCAACTCAGCAACCAAGTGGACCCCTGTGACGTTACAGAGCGGGGAGCTAAGGGCCGAGGAGCAGAGGACAGAAAAGTCCCCACCAATCTACTGACCCCATAACTGCAGAGTCCAGACCTCCTCTGGTAACATTAGCACAAACACTGCACCCGCTGGGAGCTTCATGGCCGAGCAGCTACAGCCGTACATCACCAAGCACAATGCCGAGCGTCATACATTACCAACCAAGCACAATGCTGAGCATCGTCCATCACCAAGCACAATGCCGAGCGTCATACATCACCAAGCACAATGCCGAGGTCATATCCAAGCACATGCCAGCTCATACATTACCAACCAAGCACAATGCGAGCATCGTCCATCACCAAGCACAATGCCGAGCGTCATACATCACCAAGCACAATGCCGAGCGTCGTACATCATAAAGCACAATGCCGAGCGTCGTATATCACCAAGCACAATGCCGAGCGTCGTACATCACCAAGCACAATGACGAGTATTGTACATCACCAAGCATAATGCCGAGCATTGAACATCATGAAGCACAATGCCGAGTGTTGGTTTCTAAGTCACCTGCACATGCGGTTGTGTAAATCACCAAGCATAATGCCGAGCATTGAACATCATCAAGCACAATGCCGAGTGTTGGCTTCTAAGTCACCTGCACATGCGGTTGGCTTCTACTGGACCTGTAGAACCTTTTATTCAGCTCGGGCACTTACCTGAAGACCCTGTCTCCAATGTCAGTCCAATTAGGGTCAAAGTGCTTTACGTGATATCTTTACTGGATGCGGAATTTGAATTAAATATTTTAAATCAGAAAAAACAAAACATTTTCATTGAAAAAAGTTAAGTTGTGTCTTGCTTATTTTTCTATTTTTACCCACAAAGAAAAGAAATATTGACATAGTGCAGATCAGTGGTCAGCTTTACTGTGTAGACTGTGGCAGATTGTGCAGAGTCACTTCACCATCATTAGTGGGTGGGGGATTTGTCTGCTCTGTTGCACTCTTGGTAGCCTGGATAATGTAGAATAGTAATGATATACACACATGCCGCTCTGCAGCTCCACAGTTACTATCTCGTCTCCCTGGGAAGGATTTATTATCATCATTTCCCGTAGAGTAAAAGGTGCGTGTCCCCGGGACCTTTCCACTGGAGACTTACATCAAGACAGTAGATACTGGCGATTGGGTTGTGCAGAATACATTGACATTTTGCTGATTTCTGAAGCACAGAGCTGGTCGATATATGCTACGGATATTCGGGAAAAAAATAATAAACCTATTATTTCTCTTAAGTTACCGTCACACGCCGCAATCTCGCCTGGGAATCATAAAGGCGATATGTCGCCCCGATGCAATCCCCGTGAAATTGCCTCACGGTTGTGGCGTGTGATTTGGGAATTTCAAGGCAATAAATCGCCCCTCGACCGTCGCCTGATTCCTGAACACTGCTCAGTAATCAGCCGCAATCCTTAAGGCGATATTTCCGTGTTGTGGCGTGTTACAGGGCGATAATGATGGAAAGAGCGCAGTCTATGATTTCCCATAGGCGTGCCTCAGCATGCTGGAGTCCGGGCCCCGTCTGCGATGATTGGTTTAGGCTACTGTGTTCCCATTGGCTGTCAGTTGACACCGCGCCATATTTGAAGAGCTGTCCGTTCAGCAACACACACACATCTTCAGCTACACAACCGTCCGCAAACTCCGATAGACAATGGCGTCATGTATTAGCCAGCCTCCCAGAGCAGGCTGACCAATCGTAACGCTGTTGCATTGTCTAATGAGCGTGTATGGGGCGCGGTGTAAACCACTGTGGCACGCCTATCTCCTAGCACCGCTGAACATGTTCGCCCACATTGCCTTTGAGATTGCGGCATGTGAAGCTGCGATGGAATTAGGCAAGATTGGTTCCGCTATAGGGGAGGCGATTTCCAGGGCGACACATCGCCTTAGCTTCAGGGCGAAATTGTGGCGTGTGGTGCCGCCATCGGCGACCATGAAAAACGTGAGCGCGCGCGTTAGATCGCCACATATCGCAAGCCAAGATTGCGGGTGTGACGGTATCCTTTATACTGATTTACATAAAATACATGACATTACCTTTAAAGGGAATCTGTCAGTAGGTTTTTGCTATGTCAGCGAGGACAGAATGCTGCAAGGGATGAAAAGCAAAAAGTAACTGTGCCTGCTTAGACTGTGTGCTATTGTTTACATAAACTAAAGGCTTTATTACACGGTGATTACCATTACAGGACAACTTTGTCACGCGCAAGGCAGTCTGACACACCCCTTACTGTGATTGACACCTACTAGTGCATCTCAATGAATTAGAATATCATCTAAAATAAATGTAATATTGCTATGTTTCAGGGCATTTTTGGGAGCCCTGAAACACGTTGATATAAACCAATATTTTATTCATCCTTTGATGTCTCGCGAATACGGCAGCATGGTTTTTAACTCTTTATCCTCCCTACTTTAATTTTCTAAGATAATGACCTTTGGGTTTTCATTGGCTGTAAGCCATAATCATCAACATTAACAGAAATATGCACTTGAAATAGATCCCTCTGTGAGGCAGCAAAACCCTGCTGACAGATTCCCTTTAAGCTGAGCTTGAAATTGCACTCCCTTCTCATGTTCTATGGAGAACACTGCGATTGGATGTCGGCTTCAAAATCCCTATAGTATGAATCCAAATAAAAATAAAGTGTATATGTGCTGGTGCTTTTCAAGAGTTCAAAGAACTTTAATATTTCTCTCGGAAACTTAATAAAAGTAAGGTACACACAATATCTGGGACACCACTGATATTAGAAGACAATTGGATTTACTTGCTTCAACTTTTATTACTTTTAGAGGCAGGTTACAATATACAATCCGCCTACAAAAACAAGAAAGAATCGAGAACTCGACAGTGATTCAATTCAATACATAATACAGAGACAAAGTAATTTTTCCATAGATAACATATCAGCTATGTTATCATTTATGGCCACTTTCACTGATTTCACTGCAGCCAGTAAGTTACCTGTGGATAAGCTAGAAATGTAGCCGCGTGTAAAGTGACCATTAGGGTTTGACCTCTGCCCATCCCAAGATAAAGGACCCCGACGTTCCCTGCTTGAGTGGAGCAAGTGTGCATGTGCGACCACTGCTTCCTTTATGGTCGCACATGCTCACTAAAGTTACAGTCAATTAAGAATTCTGGGCCCCTGTTTTTGGGATCGGTAGTGATCTCAGTACCTGGATCCCCAGTAATCATACAATTATCACCCATACTGGTCATGGGTAATATATTTTGTTCAGGTAAAGCCTCGTTAAATAATATTTTATCTGGTACTCATTTGAGGTTCTACAAAATTGCCGCCCCCCCCTGTGGATGGCCGTTGATTGACAGGCACACTCGCGCCTGCGTAGTGGAGCGGGTCACCGTGCTCTATTGAAGATATACAGTGCCCGAAGTCTCGCGAGACTTAAGCACGGTGACCCGCTCCACTGCGCAGGTGCGAGTATGCCTGTCAATCAGCAGCCGTCCACAGGAGTGGCAGCAATTTTGGACTTTCTAAGATGCAGTGCGGGAGACAATAAAAGTTCATTTCTCATGTATGAGGGGGACGTCTGGGCACATAGAGGGGTTACAAGAACCCCAATTACATAATGTTAAAGCTGGTGGGCACAGTATTGAATGCCCAAAGGGGGTGACAGGTTCTCTTTAAAGGGCTATTTCTGACATTTGCCCCCAAACCAGTGCCACCCTTATCCATAGGCCATATTTGGTATTGCAGCTCAGCCTATCCAATGAATACTCAGTTAGCATGGAAAAATGTCTGCAAAAAAGCAGATGATTCATCTTGCCTCATGCTACCCCTTTAAATGCTTTCTACCAAACACCAACCTTTGTATTGCTGCCCTGATTAACTTTATCAAGATTTATCTCCTCCACTTTCTCTAAAAATTAAAGCTGTGGGTACAGAGTTCACAAGTGTAACTGCAGGTAGGGGAGCCGGGAGGACGACCGGTGAGACACAGCCTCTTTGGTTGTGGCTTTACTTTACAGGAGAGGCAGACGAGACGGTTCCCACAGCTTCCGAGCCAGGTCCCGGCACTGCTGGATGATGAACTCCGGCGGGATGATGCCCAGGTGAAGGGTCAGCAGCTCGTAACATTTCACCAGCTCCGTTAGGTGGCTTTTTATGTAATATCGCAGCAATTTCCTAGTTGGAAAAAAATAAATAAGTAAACAGCCTAGTAAATATGGTGCCAACGTGAAACATTCTAAAATGTGAAATAATTCTAACATAAAAAAAAATAATAAATTATATCAATTTTTAACAGCATGTGACAAGTGAATATTACTGGAGATGGTATCGATAAGCTGCATAATGTATTAATCCTAAAGGGCAGGTACATTAGATTTATCATACACTAACTGTAGAGTCCTGTATTGACTGGGCGTAATGCCCATATATGGTAATGTATGCATGTGTGTGTGTATATATATGCCCCCTCCCTGTAGCTCTGCCCTTCATAGCTCCGCCCTTACACAGCCCTGCCTCTTCATAACTCGCCCCTCTATGTAGCCACATCCACGTCATAGCCATGCCCCTTTATAGCTCCACCCCTCCACATAGTCCTGAAGAAGGGCTATATGCAGGGTGTGGAGCTACATGGAGTGGTTTGGTTATGTGGAGTGAGCGGGGCTGTGATACATTCACACACTCAGCTTTATATGTTAGATTCCAAAGTGATACTTGATATTATAATGACAATTCATTTTGTATTCATATTGATTTGTTTCTCCTGATATCTGCTGTTCTGCACAGTGACATTTGGCAGGTTAGATATTTATATGTCTTGTCATCCACTTATCCCCCTATGGCCTGTTCACACAGGTAAGGTTTTGCTGTGTCTTTGGTGTCAAGTTTTGCCATGGTTTTATGATAATCAATCTAATCTAATCCTGAGTTTTTGGTTTCCAGCAAAACCTATGTGAATCAGGGAAAAGCCATGCACACACATTGGTTTGTGTTCTCTGCAGAAAGTGTTAACACCACAGGTTTTGCTGCTTTTTTGAAAGAATGAGCATGTTAATTCTTTTCTGTGTTTTTGCTATAGTTTCTATGGCAAATCTGCAGCAAAAATCACAGCAAACCTCCTGCTAAGAAATCTGAAAAAAAAAAAAAATCAACCCCTAGGATTTACTGCAGATCTGTTTGTAACAAAAACCTGGGCATGTGTGTGGGCATAGCCTAACACTACATCAGTAAAATGACATGTTTAAAGTGTAACTGCCATTTACATTTTTATTTAATAATAGTGTAGAGCAGGGGTCTCAAACTCGGCTGGGTTGGTGGGCCGCACATAGAAAAATTTTTTTATCGGGGGCCGCATTGCTTGTAGGACTAAGGGTACCGTCACACTAGGTGACATCGCCGGAGATATCGCAGGCGACACACGGGAGCGCGCACATTTTTGGCACCCAGTCAGCGTCGTGTGTTTAGACGCGGCGATACCTTCGGTGATGCTTTGGCGATGTTTCAGGCAATGTCGCTGTTGGGGTGTCTAGAAACCCCAGCAGGGATCCTGTAACATGGGAGCCTATGGCTCCCATCGCCTGTAACATCGCTATTCGCGATGTTACACAGGGCGATGCTTACACATCGCCTGAGAGTGGTTGAGTCGATTTTTCGGTGCAAAATCGCCACTTTACACGGGGCGATGTCACCTGGTGTGACGGTACCCTGACATTTTTAGTAATACCAGATTTTTTGGTCAATGTAGTAACGTCCAAATCCTGATCCCCTTCTTGTAGTAATGTCCGCATCTTGGTCCCTTTCTTGTTGTAATGTCCCCATACTGGTCCCCATCCTGGTCGCCCTCTTGTACTGATATCCCCAACCTGATCCCCTTCTGTAGTAATGTCCCCCGTGCTGGTCCCTTTTTGTATTGATGACCCCCTTACTGATCCCCTCTTGTAGTGATGTCACCATCCTGTCCCCCATGCTGGTCCCCTTTTGTAGTGATGTCCCCATCCTGGCCCCCATAGTGTAGTAATGTCCCCCATGCTGGACCTCTTTTTTAGTGATATCCCCAACCTGGTCTGCCTTCTTTTTACACACTCAGACATATTCACTCACAATCACACCCACTCACACATTAACTCACCCACACTCACATTAACTCACACTCTCACACTCACGTGGAACAAAAGGGGGGGAAAGCACAACCGATGAGTGGTACCTGGTGGTCTAGTGAGGGCGTCAATAACAGATATGGGGGGTTCGCATCTCACCTTTGGAGGTTCTGCAACCCTGCACAACCTCGGCGTATCGCAGTGGATGGCTCCGGACTCCAGCGGTCGGGATTTCCTCCACGAGCAGCTCCTTCTTCTAGTCAGGTGACTCGAGCAGCCGATCACCTGCCCTTGTGAAGTTCTCAGCTACGTCACCGCAGGACCTTTGGATTCTGTTAGCGGTGACTTTGGCTCACAGCTGCTCCTGCTGCAAACCTAGGATGGGGATATGATATTTGTACAGAAGAGTGTGATTATAACAGAAGCGCTAGAGCACAGGAGGCCACGTTTAATTATCTTTAATATACCACAACGTGTATCTACGGCGGCCCGCCGTCTTCATCAGGTAAATCCACCTGATGAAGAATGCGGACCGCCAAGGACTTTTGTTATAATCACACACTTCTGTACAAAATCGCGCACTCTGACACCCTCACGCATTCACACTCACAGGCACCCCACAGGCACTCGCGCGCACAGGCACTCGCGCGCACACTCACAGGCACTCACACGCGCACACACTTTTATTACACTAACCATGCTGGTCCAGTGCATGGGGACCCTGGGGCTTTCCTGTGCGGCCCCCAGCACTTTGGACAAAGAACCATGCTGGCGGCGGTCCAGTGCATGGTGCCGCCGCTTTCTCCACTATAACATTACTTGCAGCCGCTTCACTGTCTCTGCCGCTCGCTCTGCAAGTTCAATGCGAGTCACCATCAGCCAATGAGAGGCCTGCAGGTGACGTCAGCGGCCTCTCATTGGCTGAGGGCTTGTATTGAGCTTACAGAGCGGCAGAGACAGTGAAGCGGCCGCAAGTAATGTTATAGTGGAGAAAGCGGCGGCACCATGCACTGGACCGCCGCCAGCATGGTTCTTGGTCCAAAGTGCTGGGGGCCGCACAGGGAAGCTCCAGGGGCTGCATGCGGCCCGCGAGTTTGAGACCCCTAGTGTAGAGCAAGTGATTTTAATAACCTGTCTAATATACTTCATTAGAAAATTCTAGTTGCAAACCATTCATAACCCTTCCACAAGGTGTCCCCACTACACTGTGTGTGAAGCAGACATATGTTCATTATCAGTCAGATGGGGCTAAGAAATAACTATTTTTTTTTTTTTTGTACCCCGAGCTGACATTTTTACTAAAACCATTTTTGGGAAGGTACAAAGTTTTAATTACCTGTTATTATATATTATTGCAATGTTGTGCCAACTAAAAAACATAATTCTGGCGTTTTAATTTTTGTTTTTTTACGCCGTTTACTGATCGGATTAAATTTTTTTTATTTTGATAGCTTAGACATTTATGAAGGCAGCACTACCGAATATGTATTTTTTTATTCCTTTATTTTCAAAGGGGAAAAAGGGGGTTCATTTAAACATTTGTGTTTTTTTATATATTATCATAGTTTCAAAACTTTTTTTTTTTTTTAAACATTTTACTGTATTTAATAGTCTCCTTAGGGGACTTGGAGCTACGATCATCCGCTTGTGCTATGCAGAGCAGTGAATGAGCAATGCTCTGTATAGCAGAAATCAAAATCTCCTATCAATGGCAGCTCACAGCCAGCGTTCACATGAGAATCATAATGACAGACACAGGCTCATCAGCTGACCCCCCGCTATCGTAACAACCCATCTGCGCCCCGTGATCACGTCACGGGGTCGCCGATAGAAGCGGAGTATGATGCGTCCCCATGCCGATGCATATTAAATCCCATGGTCAGAGACTGACAGCGGGATTTAAATGGTAAACAGCTGTAGATTGATCTCCAATCAACCCACAACTGTTAGGGTACTGTTACACAGCACGAAATCGTGCACGACATTGCTCAAAAAGTGACATATTGAACAATGTTGAAACAACATCGTTATTGCGTTGTTGCGTGTAACCGAACGATTCAACTACGATAATTAGTAAAGTTGGAGTTGACAGGTTTATGAACATGTTCAAAAACCTGCCGATGTTGTTCAAGCGATCTGCTAGCATCGTACTGTGTGACACGGTGATAACGATGTTTTCACAACTTTGCCCATTCACTGCAATGGGCAGGCATAGTTCGCAGGGTTGTGCGAACGATACCTCCTCACAACATTGTTGGTGAGTTGTCCACGATATCTAAATGTGTAACATCTCACCAGCGATGTTGAAATGATGTAAAAAAAGACCGCGCGCCCACGAGATCTTAGCAGACATCGTTTCGATGTCGTGCCGTGTAACGGTACCCTTAGAGGCACATGATGGCTGATTAAATCAGCCGAAATGTGCAGGGAAAGATGTGGGTAATCTGCATCAAACCAAGGGGCATGACATATGACTAAGGCGGCCGTCACACTCATCAATATCGTGAGCGATATTGTTAGCGATCACGTGCACGCGCGATCGCTAACGATATCGTTCACATAGCTGGTGAGCTGTCACACAGACAGACTCACCAGCGATGTGGACCAGCGAGATGGCTGGTAACTATGGTACACATCGGGTTACTAGGCGCCGCGCGGCGCTTAGTAACCCGACGTTTACCATAGATACCATCTCCCAGCATAGGCTCTGCCGCTGGGAGATCGTTCATCGTGGTGTCACACACCACGATGAAGCAGATTGAACAAGCGTTTATCGCTTGATATGAGCTCCGGCTCTCATATCTGCGATGTCACGATCAAGCGATTTTACTTTGTAAAATCGCTTGATTGCACGCAGCGATGCACAAACGATATAGCTTAAGCGATCAAAACGCAGATCGCTTAAGCGATATCGTGCATTAAATTGAAGCGTGTGACGGCCGCCATAGTTACACCTCAATTGTTGTGAAGGAGTATAATTTGCTGTATATGGCACAAAATGATTGACAAGTTTTCTTTTTCTTTCCCAGTCCAATCACCACTTGTGGTTCATGCGGCGAGTCCCGGTTGAGACTTCACTCTTTCCGTGGTTCTACTGGACCAGCACTTGGGTCTGTTTCTCCATCTGCAGGGCAGCAATTGGTGCTAGAAGAGGGGCTCAGACCTGGAGTTTTTATTATTGTAATAAGATATTTTTCTTCTTCTTGTTTGTTACTAATCCTAGCCCAAGTATCTCTTAAGGCCCAGTTACACGGCACAACATCGTTAATGATATTGCTTAAACGTCACGGATTTGGAGTTGCTCAAGCGACATTGTAACGACCTCGTTGCGTGTGACTTTGCAAAGTTGTAACGATAAATCGTTGGATCATTGATCACAGGTTTGAGAACATGTTCTCAAACCACACGATAAACGATCAGCCAACCTGGTATATCTTTCGGTTTGACACCGCGATAGCGATGTCGTTTACGACTTTGCCCATTCACAGCAATGAACAGGTATGGTTTGCTGGGTTGTGCGAACGATACCTGTTCACAACATTGTTGGCGAGTCGTCCATGATATCTAGACGTCTGACATCTCACCAACGATGTCAAAACGATGTCTGAAACAACCACACGCCCACGAGATTGTTGCCGACATCGTTCCAACATCGTGCTGTGTATCGGGGCCTTTAGCCGGCTTCTAATCCTGACCCCCAACTTGTTCCGGGCTCATCCCTTAGCCTGTTGCATCTTGACAAGCTTTAGCTCCATTCCTGTCCACATCTCGCTCAGACAGCGCCACCACATAGTGGAGGCCTACACAAAGCATAGATGTCCTTATAGGAGTGAAAAATGAAGATCACAGGACTGCTTACACCCCATATCCCTGCCTAGCGTCACACAGATTGCATCTTTGAGCGTTCACATTCCGGGATGTCATCATGTCTCTAATGAGTAATTTCTCATCATGAAAATGGGCAGATTTATCAAAACCATCTCAATTATAAACTGAGGCGTGCATATCAACCAATCACAGCGCAGCTTTGTTGTTTCCAGAGTCATTTAGAGAATGAAAGCTGAGCGCTGATTGGTTGCTATGGGCGCCAGACTGGGATTCCTAGATACTGAGGCCTAGTGTTTTTGATGGAGTCCACAGTTAGAAGTGTTGTTTAATCACAATTATGACCTTGAATATGAGAGCAACTGTGATGATCAGTCATTGAATATGAGAGCCACAACCATAACATATGCCATATATTGTTACGGAAATGATACCCTATGGGAAAAATATTACGTTACTTGTTATGTATTCATATGAATGCATGGATGTCCTGTGTCCACTACATTCTTATTAATGGCTCGTAGATTGGAGTCTCTGGTGACCACAAAGGCCTTATAAAATGACCTGTCAGGCTGCAGCTACATGACGGCCCTGGCTAAGCTCACAGCCCGGCAGAGTCGCAGACAGGGTGACTGTGCTCTCCCCCTCCAGACACCTGAGCTTCTTGTGTGAAGTAGGAAGCTCAGGCTGGGGCAGTGGGTACGTTCTATTGTGTATTGTATGGTGCCGTCCTAGTGCTCCATGCAGCATACAATACACAATGATAGGAAGACAATTGCCGATCAGATCATCATCAAGGATTCTCTTTCTGGTGGACTCCCCTCCCTCGTAGGTCCCCATAGAGCTCCCTGATGGCAGACCTGTACAGCAGAACCTAACAGGGTGTGCTCTGGTGCCTGCACTTCACGCTGACGCAATAATGACAGCCGGTCTCCCCGCACTCCGACTGTACTCTGTTCGACTTTGTAAACAAAGTTTGATCTGTACAGTCGCCGAAGGGGAAGGGACAAAAAGAGAAGAGGAGGCTGCCAACACAGAAGAGACAGAGAGGACCAGGCCGGCAGAGATGTCAGGACACAGTGACCAGACCCCTGGGACTGCCTAAGTAATGACTAGCATACATGGCGAGAAATATAATAAAGTGTCTCTTTCGGAGTACCAGAGGATGAGGGGGGTTAGAGTACAAACACCTTCACAGAATACAGCATACACTCTGCTGAAGGTTCTGCTTTTAGTTTGTAAAGCACGAGGGGGGTGACAGGTTCACTTTAAAGGGGTTGTCGACTGACAATCCCTTCTCATTCTGCATGTGCACCCTCATAAAAATATAAAAGCCTATACTCACCTCTGCTGCCAGTGAGGTTATAATGAAGTCTCATTCCCAGAGCTCATGTGAGCTCTGCTTCCAATCAGCGCTGGTTCATCATGGGGCTTGGGTGTCATAAAAATGTGACATGAGCTCCGGATCATGACTTCTGACATAACTATAACCGCGCCGACAGCGGAGGGGAGTATAGGCTCTTTTACTTTTATGAGGGTGCACATGGAGAATGAGAAGGGGTTGTCCACTACTTAAGATTTTGATTACTTATCTATAGGATAGGTCATCAATAGCCCTGAAGAGAGTCTGACACTGGGTATCCTCACTGATCTGTTGGTTTCAGAGCCACCTGCAGCTTATAGGGATATTCCCATCTCCAAGATCCTATCCCAATATGTAGTAGTTGTAATAAAAATAATGTTAGCAAATCCCTCCAATTAGAGATGTAGTATAATTCTCCTGATCAGCTGTCACCTCATGTGCAGGGCATTGCAGCTTAGGTATCCATTGTGACGAAATGGACTCCTTTAATATACAACATAGGATGGTTTCTTATTTATCCAGGCAGTACTTGTATTTTGTTTTAAGCCAATCATTGTTCCTACAATTCTTGTAGATGCCTGGTGATGTTGACCGTGTGTAATGTAATTATCTCACCTCTTTGTCATAGAAGGTCAGAAAACTTAGTCCTCCTAAAAGTCCATTGTATTACTATCTGTACTGCTAGATGCTATGAAAACTATATCGTTGATTCTCATTTGCCAGCAATACAACACTACTAGAGATATTTTCTATGCAGCTTGAAATCAAGCCAATGAGAGCACAGTCTTATTCCACCAATCTTGGCATCCCCAATATCCAGCAATGAGGGCTCAGGTATATAAGAAGACCTGTTCATTCACCAGGGTGATTGAGATTTTGTCTAGTGACCTCAGTCTAGGGACTTCGGCCACGACTAGAGGTGCACGGGACTTGATACCGGAGGCTAATCTAGGATCTACGGATCCAATTGGCAAGCCATAACCCAGGCCTAGGCACTTCGGTGCCGACCAAGGGGATCAGAATTTCCATTATAATAGTACAAGGACTTCAGCATCGAATGTTCGGATTTGGCTGTGATATCAAAGACTGCATAAGGAAGCAACACAGGTAGGGAAAATCCAGTCACCTAGCTACAGACTTTGCTGTGCTGTATTCTAATCCCTGGTGGGCCAGTGGATGAGAGCACCACTGACCCCCGTGTCTCCACATCCAAATGATTATGACTACATATATAGTGACATTTAGTTGCTGCTGGTTGTAATCATGGATACCAAGCAGAAATGCCCTGCATGTGAGATAAGCGACATAGCTAATTAGGAGAACTATACTACATTTCTAATTGAGGGATTTGCTAATATTATTATTTTTACACCTTATACATACTGGGATAAGAGGTTGAAGATGGGAATACCCCTTTAAGAAAATGCACAGCTCCATTCACTCTCTAGTGGCCATTCCAGGGTATTTGCAGGTCAGTTTCTATTAACTTCAATAGGAGCTGCAGTATCTGCAAACAGCTGATACACAGTGAACAGAGTTGTGCTGTTCCTGCTGATAATAGCTGATTAGTGGGAGCACCATGTTTTGGATCCCGAACAATCTGATATTGATTATCCTAAAGGTAGGTCATCAATTTCTTAAGCCTAGAAAACCCCTTTTACCATGTTCCGCTGTCTCATTAAAACTAACCTTTCTGTGATACCACCTGATCTACTTCAGGAAGGCACACGTGTACATTGTCTTTGTGAAGCGCTCCTGTGAGATTTCACATTATCGTCTCTTTCCCCAACAATTGGTTTAAATGTTAATTAGATGCAAAGCGCTTTTTGTTATCTCGCTTCACTTACTAAAGGGAGAATGTCCCAGTATTTCCTGCATTTACCAAGATGTTCTAGAATAAGAAGTGCACATTAAATTAGCGGGAGAAGGATCGTTCTTTATAAAGCTGAAGGGTTTTGCTCTGATAACGACTGAACATTGAAGTTTTCCCCCGTTATATCCGCGGCTCTTTCACTTATGGCTGCTTTCCTATATCTTTCAATTCAGTTCCAATCACTGCCGGGTCTGAGGATGGAGGCTGAGCCGTGGTAACTGCATGTGCATTACTGATAATTGCCATGCCTCTGCCATGCTTCCACATTACAAGTACAGTCAATTAGCGGAAAACAACTTGTATGCGACCTATTTTAGTGCTGCAATTTGCTCAGAAAAAAAAAAGGAAGAAATGCCGACAAGTTGTATGCAAGTCATAGGGTACCGTTACACGTCGCAACATTGCATGCAATTTCACTTGCAATTTGCTGGTAGCAGTGAAATCATGGACACATTATTCTATTTTGTTGCTGTGTACAAATGGAACAATGTGTCCATGATTTCACTGCAACCAACAAATTGCAAGTGAAATTGCATGCAATGTTGCGACGTGTAACGGTACCCATAGTCATTTGCAAGTCTGTTCTGTGCAACCAGCACCAGCGACAAAAAATCAAACACATTTGGAAACATTTGTGACTCCTGGTAGATCACAAGATAACACAAAGGAAAGTTGCAATGTAACAATAATGTCAGTGTCATGCAACGTTTAGCCTCAGCTACATGGTAACCTCAGCCATGACGCACCATGTGCAGCAAAAAGTTGAATCATAGAATGGAGCAGTTGGAAGGGACCTCCTGAGTCATCGTGTCCAACCGCTGCTCTAAGCAGGATTCAGTAAACCATCCTAGACAGATTTCTGTCCATCCTGTATTTGAAGACTTCCATTGAAGAGGAACTCACCACCTCTCGTGGCCGCCTTTTCCACTCGTTGATCACCCTCACTGTCAAAAAGTGTTTTCTAATATGTAATCCGTGTCTCCTCAGTTTCATCCCATTGCTTCTTGTCGTTACTTGTACAAATGAAAATAAAGCTGATCCCTCTACAGTGTGACAGTCCTAGAATAAAGCTGATCCCTCTACAGTGTGACAGCCCTAGAATAAAGCTGATCCCTCTACAATGTGACAGCCCTAGAATAAAGCTGATCCCTCTACAGTGTGACAGCCCTAGAATAAAAATAATATGTCTACAGTGTGACAGCCCTAGAATAAAGCTGATCCCTTTACAGGGTGACAGCCCTTGAGATATCTCTAGACAGCTATTAAGTCTCCTCTCACTCTTTTTTTGGCAATCTAAATATTCCCATATCCTGTAACCGTTCCTCATAGGACATGGTTTGCAGACCGATAACTATTCTGGTTGCTCTTCTCTGTACTTGCTCCAGTTTATTGATGTATTTTTTTATAATGTGGAGCCCAGAACTGAACACAGTATTCCAGATGAGGTGTGACCAAAGATGAGTAGAGACGATAATGACTTCACATGATCTAGACTGGATGCTTCTGTTAATACATCCCAGAATTGTGTTTGCCTTTTTACTGCTGCATCACACTGGTGACTTTGTGCAGTCTGTGATCTATTAGTATACACGTCTTTTTCATACGTGCTGTTGCTTCGTCCTATTCCTTTCATTCTGTATACAGTTAGGGCCAGAAATATTTGGACAGTGACACAAGTTTTGTTATTTTAGCTGTTTACAAAAACATGTTCAGAAATACAATTATATATATAATATGGGCTGAAAGTGCACACTCCCAGCTGCAATATGAGAGTTTCCACATCCAAATCGGAGAAAGGGTTTAGGAATCATAGCTCTGTAATGCATAGCCTCCTCTTTTTCAAGGGACCAAAAGTAATTGGACAATGGACTCTAATGGTGGGTTTACACACACCAATCATTGTATCCAATCTCTGAACCAATCTCTGGTTGCAGTGAAATCATGGACAAATTGCTCCATGTTGTACACAGCCACAAAATGGAACTATGTGTCCATGATTTCACTGCAACCAGAGATTGGTTCAGAGATTGGATACAATGATTGGTGTGTGTAAACCCACCATAAGGGCTGCAATTAACTCTGAAGGCGTCTCCCTCGTTAACCTGTAATCAATGAAGTAGTTAAAAGGTCAGGGGTGGATTCCAGGTGTGTGGTTTTGCATTTGGAAGCTGTTGCTGTGACCAGACAACATGCGGTCAAAGGAACTCTCAATTGAGGTGAAGCAGAACATCCTGAGGCTGAAAAAAAAAGAAAAAATCCATCAGAGAGATAGCAGACATGCTTGGAGTAGCAAAATCAACAGTTGGGTACATTCTGAGAAAAAAGGAATTGACTGGTGAGCTTGGGAACTCTAAAAGGCCTGGGCGTCCACGGATGACAACAGTGGTGGATGATCGCCGCATACTTTATTTGGTGAAGAAGAACCCGTTCACAACATCAACTGAAGTCCAGAACACTCTCAGTGAAGTAGGTGTATCTGTCTCTAAGTCAACAGTAAAGAGAAGACTCCATGACAGTAAATACAAAGGGTTTACATCTAGATGCAAACCATTCATCAATTCCAAAAATAGACAGGCCAGAGTTAAATTTGCTGAAAAACACCTCAAGAAGCCAGCTCAGTTCTGGAAAAGTATTCTATGGACAGATGAGACAAAGATCAACCTGTACCAGAATGATGGGAAGAAAAAAGTTTGGAGAAGAAGGGAACGGCACATGATCCAAGGCACACCACATCCTCTGTAAAACATGGTGGAGGCAACGTGATGGTATGGGCATGCATGGCTTTCAATGGCACTGGGTCACTTGTGTGTATTGATGACATAACAGCAGACAAGAGTAGCCGGATGAATTCTGAAGTGTACTGGGATATACTTTCAGCCCAGATTCAGCCAAATGCTGCAAAGTTGATTGGACGGCGCTTCATAGTACAGATGGGCAATGACCCCAAACATACAGCCAAAGCTACCCAGGAGTTCATGAGTGCAAAAAAGTGGAACATTTTGCAATGGCCAAGTCAATCACCAGATCTTAACCCAATTGAGCATGCATTTCACTTGCTGAAATCCAGACTTAAGACGGAAAGACCCACAAACAAGCAAGACCTGAAGGCTGCGGCTGTAAAGGCCTGGCAAAACATTAAGAAGGAGGAAACCCAGCGTTTGGTGATGTCCATAGCTTCCAGACTTAAGGTAGTGATTGCCTCCAAAGGATTCGCAACAAAATATTGAAAATAAAAATATTTTGTTTGGGTTATGTTTATTTGTCCAATTACTTTTGACCTCCTAAAATGTGGAGTGTTTGTAAAGAAATGTGTACAATTCCTACATTTTCTATCAGATATTTTTGTTCAACCCTTCAAATTAAACGTTACAATCTGCACTTGAATTCTGTTGTAGAGGTTTCATTTCAAATCCAATGTGGTGGCATGCAGAGCCCAACTCGCCAAAATTGTGTCACTGTCCAAGTATTTCTGGCCCTAACTGTATACTTTTTCATTTTTCTGTCCCAGATGTAGAACTTTGCATTTGCCCCTGTTATAACCCATTCTGTTAGTTGCTGCCAATTGTTTCAGTGTGTTTAGATCTTGTTGAATACTCTCTCTTCTCTTCTATTAGCGATCCCTCATAGTTTTATTTCATCCACAAATGTAATCAGTTTACCCTTAATTCCTTCATCTAAATTATTGATAAGGTACCGTTACACACAGATATATTGTTTGCAATTCACTGGTTGCAGTGAAATCATGGACACATTGTTCTATTTTGTTGCCATGTACAAATGTAACAATGTATCCATGATTTCACTGCAACCAGTGAATTGCAAGCAATATATCTCTGTGTGTGAAGGTACCTATAAAAGGTGTTGAACAACATTTGGCCCAGGATAGAGCCCTGTGGTTCCCCCTGGAGACATTGCTGTTTGCTGCTGCTACATCTCCACATACTCCAAGGGAATAGGGTCACATTGCAGCCGCAAAGTCCCGAAACCAACAAAAAATCTGATTGTCTAAATGCTTGATTTGCCACAGTGTCATGCTAGCTTTCAGGTCACAGTGTTACCCCAATGACTTGCACCTTGCTGTAATGAAGACACTGCATACAGAGAGCAGAGAAGCTCCATGTGTGCATAGCTCTCTGCTGCTGTGTTCCTCTCACTGTAGGTGCTGCACATTCTATATTATGTACTAAATGCTGATCTGTCTAGTTACTGAGTGTGTCAGGGTGTGTTGTATGTGTCATTGTGCGTTGTAGATGTGTGTTAGTGTATGTTAGAACGTGTGTGCTAGTGTATGTAAGAATGTGTCAGTGTATGCCAGTATGTATGTCATTATGTATGTGTGTCAGTGTGTGTTTTTGTGTGTGTTAGTGCATGTCAGTATGTGTGTGTGTCTGTCAATGTGTGTGTAACTGTATGTCAGCATGTGCGTGTGTGTCAGTATGAGTGTGTGTCACTGAATGCCAGTATGTGTGTTACTGTATGTTAAGTGTGTGTGTGCAGGGCCACCCGAAGTCACATGGGCCCCGATCACCTCACCTCTTGAGCGGACCAGTCTCCTGTCCATCACTGCTGCAGCCCACAAACCGGAAGTCACGTGGGCATCGGCAGGATGCAAAGGAGTCAGGACGGAGCTGCTGATTCTACTGGTGCTGGTGAGTAAGCTCAGCTGCCTGTCTGTCTCTTTGTGTGTCTCTCTGTGAGTCTGTCTCTACACAGCACTATACTCTATATACAGGTCTCCACTACATTCTATGCTAGTGCATCTATATACTGTACATATATAGTGTGGACCTGTATATATAGTAGAGTGCTGTGTATACAAGATATACAGCCGACAGTCTCTGCATACGGCTGGCAGTCTCTGTGTATACGTCCTGCAGCACCACAGTCTCTAATGTGTATACTTCCCGCAGCAGTCACTAATGTGCATTCGACCCACAGCAGTCTCTAATGTGCATACGTCCTGCAGCCGTTTCCAATGTGCATTGGTCCCGCAACTATCTCCATTGTGCTTTTGTCCTGCAGCGATGTACATTATGTATACGGCCAGCAGCAGTCTCTATTGTGTATTCTCTACTGTGTGTATAACCAGCAGCCGTCTCCATTTTCTATATGCCCCGTAGCTTTTTACATTGTCTATATGGCCCACAGCCATCTCTATTGTGTATTCTCTATTGTGTCTATAGCCAGCATTAGTCTACATTGTGTATACGGCCCACAGCCATCTCCATTGTCTATACGGCCTGCAGCTGTCTCCATTGTCTATATGGCCCGCAGCCGTCTCTATTGTGTATGGCCAGAATCAGTCTCTATTGTGTATTCTCTATTGCGTTGTGTACAGTCAACAGTAGTCTCCATTGTGTATACGGCCCACAGCCACCTCCATTGTCTGTACGGCCCGCAGCTATCTCCATTGTGCATTTGTCTCGCAGCTATCTCCATTGTGTATACGGCCAGCAGTAGTCTCCTTAGTCTCCGCGGCCTTCTACATTGTATCTTCTATATTGTGTGTATAGCCAGCAGTAGTCTCCATCGTGTATACGGCCTACAGCAACCTCTAATGTGTATACAGCTAGCAGCAGTCTCTATTGTGTATTCTCTACCGTAAACATAGCTATTATGTATTCAGCACACAGCAGTCTCAAGTGTGTGCGTATGTAATATGAGAGAGAGCGAGAGTAAAAAAAAAAGGAGAAACAGCACAAAACAATATAAAAAAGTGGACTTCATTGCCCAATGGTATGGCCACGCATTGGGCAATAAAGTCCATTTTATTTTAATTTTTTTGTGCTGGTTTTTCCTTTTTTTCAGCTAATGTAAGGAACCATCTGGATTGCTGGTTGGGACAGCTTTGCATATAAACTGAGGTACGGTAATTTTTTTTGGTGCTTTTCCAATTTTTCAACATACATACATACATACATACATACATATATATACACATATATATATATACACACATATATAAAATAATGTATGTTTGGGTAGAGGCAGAGTTTGGGTGGAGGTGGAGCTAAGGAGACTAGGCGGCTGAAACACAGAGCCGGAGAGGACGGGCCGGCAGAGATGTTAGGACACAGTGATCAGACTCCTCGGGCCGCCTGAGTAATGACTAACATACATGGCAGGATGGCAGGAAATATTACAAAGTGTTTCAGAATACAGGGGAGAGAGTACAGACACCTTCACAGAATGCAGCCTAGATGCTGCTGAAGGTGCTGCTTTCAGTTTATAGAGCACTAGAGGGGGTCACACGTTGTCCACTTTTGAGGAACATTTATTTACATTTTTATTTAATTATATTCATGTTTTTTGGAGCTAAAAATAATTTTTGCTATTGGATTTCTTTCAAGCTTTTGCACCAGTCGCCTATTCCAGACTCTTCATTGATTTGCTCTATGATCAGGACAGATAAAAGTGACAAACTCACCAGTGAGACTCAATGACAGATACTCAGATAATCCTGCCGCCAGCAGTAGACGGAGCAAATTAAGCCAATGTTTAATGAAACCCAACTGCAAAAAATGTTTTAACCCCCAATTTAATGCATGTAAGTTAAACAATATTGTAGATAACCCCTTCGAGTCTAAAATCATGTAGTTGAACCTACATCAGAACATTACCAGAGAGGTCAGAAGTGAACGCTTCACCGCAGCCACTTCCAAATCTCTCCCTGCAAGGCACAAATAGATCTCCCCACAACATACCGCCCAATAATCAATGTTCTCAATTGCTTATTTCTTAGAAAAGGGGCATTAGCAGTGGCGTAACTTCAGGCCCAGGGCCCCGATGCGAAAGCTCCAACGGGGCCCCCAATTATTGCAAATCCTTACTAGTATTAGTCTTTTTCTATAGGCCAAAGTGACTTTTGGGGCCCCCCTAGGCTGCAGGGCCCAGGTGCGATCGCAACCCCTGCACCTATTGTACTTACGCCCCTGGGCATTAGAGCAATAATATTCATGTTATAAGAGGCCGATAGTCGAAATGTTATGACAATCCCTGAAGTGAAAAGTGGTAATGCAAAGTGTATAAGACTGAACAGCAAAGCTTGTTGATTACTGATAGTCTGAGCATCGGGTGTTCTGCAGAACGGATTAAAGTGGAAGTTACGAACCTCGGCTCCATTCATTCTCTATCCATTTACATTAAATGGAGAGGAGGTGCAAAAGTTTGACTTTCGCTGCATTCTGCAGAGCCTCAGGATACATGGGAGATTAATAACTGAGTGCAACAAATGCTCAACTTCCTTTGTTCAACCTCTTCAGGAGAAAGGTATTATATTAAAAGATCTTGTATTATTAGAAAAACATGTATCTTAAAATTTCTGGCTGGCTGGAAGTCAGAAGTTACGTCACAAGGTCTCAATGCAATTCTATGAGGGCCAGAATGAGGCTCTCATAGAGTTATGTTAAGTTGTGACCTCTGGCACGCTTCATGAACCAGTGAGCTGCCAGCAAGCCACAAAGCAGAGAAAACTGACCGAAGCGATGCTGGAAAAAGATGAAGATGTCGGAAAGGGAGTAGAATACCGGACTTGGATTCAAAGCATCACTCCACTGAAATAAAGAGAAACGCTGGAGCGCTGCATTAATACCTCTCACAATTGAAAATTGCTACAAGTGTATGGAGGCTACAGAGTCCACATCAGCAGCACAAAGCTCTCCTGTCCTGACAGTTTGGTACAATGTATCAAAGCTTGATAGCATGTATTAGCCTGGAGTCTATTCCATTGATTTCACCGATTACAATTGAAGAAAATGTCATAATTTCAAGAGTTTCTCAGCCCCTGGATGTAAACGAGAATGTTCTTATTTATTGACAGCAGACAGATCTTTTAACGGTGAGAAATAGAAGAATTACACTTTATTTACACATGTTTAGCAGTCCCATTACCGGGAATACAGTTAGGGCCAGAAATATTTGGACAGTGACACAAGTTTTGTTATTTTAGCTGTTTACAAAAACATGTTCAGAAATACAATTATATATATAATATGGGCTGAAAGTGCACACTCCCAGCTGCAATATGAGAGTTTCCACATCCAAATCGGAGAAAGGGTTTAGGAATTATAGCTCTGTAATGCATAGCCTCCTCTTTTTCAAGGGACCAAAAGTAATTGGACAATGGACTCTAAGGGCTGCAATTAACTCTGAAGGCGTCTCCCTCGTTAACCTGTAATCAATGAAGTAGTTAAAAGGTCAGGGGTGGATTCCAGGTGTGTGGTTTTGCATTTGGAAGCTGTTGCTGTGACCAGACAACATGCGGTCAAAGGAACTCTCAATTGAGGTGAAGCAGAACATCCTGAGGCTGAAAAAAAAGAAAAAATCCATCAGAGAGATAGCAGACATGCTTGGAGTAGCAAAATCAACAGTTGGGTACATTCTGAGAAAAAAGGAATTGACTGGTGAGCTTGGGAACTCTAAAAGGCCTGGGCGTCCACGGATGACAACAGTGGTGGATGATCGCCGCATACTTTATTTGGTGAAGAAGAACCCGTTCACAACATCAACTGAAGTCCAGAACACTCTCAGTGAAGTAGGTGTATCTGTCTCTAAGTCAACAGTAAAGAGAAGACTCCATGAAAGTAAATACAAAGGGTTCACATCTAGATGCAAACCATTCATCAATTCCAAAAATAGACAGGCCAGAGTTAAATTTGCTGAAAAACACCTCAAGAAGCCAGCTCAGTTCTGGAAAAGTATTCTATGGACAGATGAGACAAAGATCAACCTGTACCAGAATGATGGGAAGAAAAAAGTTTGGAGAAGAAGGGAACGGCACATGATCCAAGGCACACCACATCCACTGTAAAACATGGTGGAGGCAACGTGATGGCATGGGCATGCATGGCTTTCAATGGCACTGGGTCACTTGTGTTTATTGATGACATAACAGCAGACAAGAGTAGCCGGATGAATTCTGAAGTGTACCGGGATATAATTTCAGCCCAGATTCAGCCAAATGCTGCAAAGTTGATTGGACGGCGCTTCATAGTACAGATGGACAATGACCCCAAGCATACAGCCAAAGCTACCCAGGAGTTCAGGAGTTCAAAAAAGTGGAACATTCTGCAATGGCCAAGTCAATCACCAGATCTTAACCCAATTGAGCATGCATTTCATTTGCTCAAATCCAGACTTAAGACGGAAAGACCCACAAACAAGCAAGACCTGAAGGCTGTAAAGGCCTGGCAAAGCATTAAGAAGGAGGAAACCCAGCGTTTGGTGATGTCCATGGGTTCCAGACTTAAGGCAGTGATTGCTTCCAAAGGATTCGCAACAAAATATTGAAAGTAAAAATATTTTGTTTGGGTTATGTTTATTTGTCCAATTACTTTTGACCTCCTAAAATGTGGAGTGTTTGTAAAGAAATGTGTACAATTCCTACATTTTCTATCAGATATTTTTGTTCAACCCTTCAAATTAAACGTTACAATCTGCACTTGAATTCTGTTGTAGAGGTTTCATTTCAAATCCAATGTGGTGGCATGCAGAGCCCAACTCGCAAAAATTATGTCACTGTCCAAATATTTCTGGCCCTAACTGTATATAATCAGATAATGACCTATTTAAATAGTTTTCTTGGTATTTTTATTTAAAAAAAAGTATAAGAATTTCTTTAAATTTTTCAAATTACTATCAACAAATATAATATATAGATAGAAAAAAAATCTCGATTTTCACAATCGTCACTAGTCCTAATACTAGACTCAAATTTCCTGTTCTGCACAGGTGACATTTTTTTAGCAGTCTCATTGTCATCACAGACAGCTTTAAAATTATATATCCTGTGTTATCTACTATAACCTATCATTCAATACGTGATGTCACAGGTCACCTCCTCCTCCTGTACAATGACTGATAACACCTCTATATACAGTAGATAACACAGGATCCACCATTCACAATAGGTGATATCACAGCTCACCTCCTCCTCCTGTATAATGACTGATAACACCTCTATATACAGTAGATAACACAGGATCCACCATTCACAATAGGTGATGTCACAGCTCACCTCCTCCCCTTCTCTATAAAATAAACTTTGTAAAGAAGCATTATTTGGGCAATCAAATAGGGTCTGATCTGGTGTATCGCTGCTAACATTCTAGAGCACAACAGGAAGTAGGAGTCTAATATTAGGTGTACCGAGCAGTATAAAAAAGTGCAAGATTTTTAGCGTTTTTAAAATATGTACAGTATAATATATATAATATATATATATATATATATATATATATATATATATATATATATATATATATATATATATATATAATCCAAAAAAGGAAGAGGCAGCACCAAATAGATGTCAAGTGAACCTTTATTGCCAATGGCGTGGCGACGTTTCGGACCGGAGGTCCTTTTTCAAGCTTGAGCTTGGCTTGAGAAAGGACCTCCGGTCCGTAACGTCGCCACGCCATTGGCAATAAAGGTTCACTTGACATCTGTTTGGTGCTGCCTCTTCCTTTTTTTGGATTGTTTACATGGACACTTGACCGGTGTTGAGAAAGCGCTGCACAAGTCTGGTAATATCTGGTGCTGTTCCGTTTTTTTCATATATATATATATATATATATATATATATATATATATATATATATATATATATATATATATATTTATATTTTTTTTTTTTTTTTTTTGAAACAATACGTTTACCATAAAAACAATAGGTCATTTTCTGATGACACATTCCCTTTAATTCTAACCAGTAAATAACAAAATGAATACTCCTCCATTACCTATAATACTCTCCGGCCAGCATTCCTATTGGAGCAGAATCGTCTCCGAGCACTGGGACATCAATGGCTTCCAATTTATCTCCCTTAAGATAAAACACAGTTCAGCTTATACAGTATATACACGTATAAAGAAAATGTTGCCTGTCATGGGGATGTCTGGTCCACGGAGCAACACTGAGGTACAACAGGATTCAGGGGACGAAGTCCCTAACGATAAGGAGCGGGGATGAGACACCTCGACATTAAGCTGTGTCTGGGCCCTGAGCTCCTCTAACGTCCCTAAGCGAATCCCCCCTGCCACAGTCACGTGCCTCGTCCGTGGGCTGTTCCTCCACTCACCCTCGCTAGTGTGAAGGCCAGTGAGTGCACTAGTATACAGATAGGAGACATATGCAACAAATGATAGAACACAAACTTGATTGCTGCAAAAACGAAAGCTGCAACCAATGCAGCACCACACAGGACTCCAGCAGTTACACCAAGCTTCTTCCATCAACTGTAGTCAGTACAGAATTAATCTATTACCGGCAACAGGAGATGGGTAATGTGATGATTTAAAGGGAGGAGGAGTGGTCACAAATTGGCAGCAGCTGAGAAGAACTAAACAGGACACACCAGCAAGAAAAATTACATTAACCCTTGCTTGTCCAAATGAAATGAACCTCATGTATAAAATCCAGAGCTGTCACAAGTCTCCTAATGATGGGAGATACTTGTCATGACATTGTTCTAATTGATATGTGTCCCCTAACTGGCAGTTTCACATAAGCAAGTTGCTCAAAAAAAACACTGCCCATATTACGGTCATGTGAAATGGAGCAAACACATTCATTACTGCCAATATTCATTTCCATCAGTTTCCTACGTGTACTCACCAGCAGGTATGAACATCTTTCAGAATGGTCTATCCTCATTGACCAGCAAACCCAGCAAGTCACATCTACTGGGCCAAGGAATTAAGGGATGAGCAGTGGCGTAACTTCAGGCCTCGGGGCCCCGATGCGAAAGCTCCAATGGGGCCCCCAATTATTGCAAATCTTTAGTAGTATTAGTCTTTTTCTATGGGCCAAAGGGACGTTTGGGGCCCCCCTAGGCTGCAGGGCCCGGGTGCGATCGCAACCCCTGCACCTATTGTAG
Source organism: Allobates femoralis (assembly GCA_033576535.1). Taxonomy (NCBI): domain Eukaryota; kingdom Metazoa; phylum Chordata; class Amphibia; order Anura; family Aromobatidae; genus Allobates; species Allobates femoralis. The sequence continues at coordinate 35,855,598 of JARQOC010000006.1, forward strand.
TTACGCCCCTGGGGATGAGGTCAGAACATTGCACTCTTTCTCCTAGAGAAGGGAAGCCTAGTTGCAAATTTGCAAGCCATATTTGAGTATCACTTCTCAGGACTCTCCTGGCAAAAAAGGTTTTTGGCACATATGCACTGCCTGTCCAATATGACACTGGGGAGCACGTTGTACCTACAGGCCCTGAGATATAGATCCAGTAATGCCCACATTGGACTGGCACACCACTGATGGATAGGACACATCAGATGATTGACAGACAGGTGGGCACATACTTTTCTGGCACACACCGATCAAAAACAATTACAAACTTTTCATTTGATTCCAAAGAAGCAAAACTGACCAGAATGAGTCCAATGTGAACAGGTACAAGCAAATAACACACGAACACAAGCTGCAGCAACATGAAGGGGAACATGGAATATATGAATTGTGAGCTGCATTACTGCTATATAGACCCAGACTGGCCTATTGGTGTGTGCCCATCAGCCATGTACAGGTGACCGCTTTGTAGATTAGGTCGGAGGTCACAGTATGTTTCTGACTCCTAACAGCACCTAGTTCTGATCCAGTCCATCCACCCTTCACCCACCCGTCACCCATCACATAGACTCCGCTTTTTCGATTTCTCGACATTACTAAACAGATAAATGACAAATTATATTTCTATGCAAAGAGGAAGTTGATTGCAATATATAACACCCCCTCACCGCTTCATTCTCAAACCACAGGAAATAGCAGCAATAATAATCTCCGTCTCGAAATGTCAGCGTGGTGTATCCCTTCTGAAGATACCGGCGAGACAAACCAATAAGGAACCAAACCTAGGAAAAGAGGCAATGTGATATCAGGATTCACTCAAAGAATATCTGTGTTAAAGAAGAACTCAAGGTAAAATGAGACAGTGGGGACATTCATCATTGGGTTTGTCCCAACATTATGCACAATTTCTTATATTTCCATGCTGTAAATAAGTCTAAATTGATCAGCGGTTTATAGAATTTATTGCAGCATGTTTTGGTTCCCATGTCAAAAAGTATGAGAAAAGGGAGATTTGGTAACCTTTTACGTAGGAGTATGACATACACTCCCTGACAGAAGTTATGTCGCTTATGGTGCCAGCCACCTCTGCTGTGGATCTGGTCTTCAGCCTCTTGATAATCAAGGCTTTGGTCGCAGGGTGGATTTTTGGCATGTTGTCATAGCTCATGTTGGAGTTCAAGTGAAGGTCTGTGGTGCTGGGTTTCTTTTAATACACACCCACTAATTAACCGATCATTTACTGAGCACAGGTGAGGATGTAAACTAGGATTGGGTGCATTATATGACCAGGCGACAAAACATTTGTCTTGCCAAAATCTGAGCATTCTGTGTTCATTAAATGATCAATATTTCAGCATTGATGCCAATTTATTTTCTTAACCTAAAACACATTTTGGAGGGTTTCAGCTTTCAAAAGAGTAATTTACACAACCAATGAATGAATTTAACGTCATGTTATAAGCTTTTATTTACATAACATGGATAAGTGACATAACTTCTGTCAGGGAGTGTATTTTTGAATGCACATACAGCTGTATCTCAATGACTTAGGGCCCTTTCACATCAGCGTTTTTTTAAATTTGCGGCAGATGCGGTGAAAAAACCGCATCTGCCGCAACTGCCGCATAACGGTTCCACTTGCGGCACGGTTGCGGTTTTTTCCATAGGAAGTATAGGGGCACTTGCGGCAGATGCGGCAAGTGCGGTATTGCACTTGCGGCAGGTGCGGCAGAGAAAAAACCGCGGCTTACTGCGGTTTTTTTCTCTGCCGCACCTGCCGCAAGTGCAATACCGCACTTGCCGCATCTGCCGCAAGTGCCCCTATACTTCCTATGGAAAAAACCGCAAACGTGCCGCAAGTGGAACCGTTATGCGGCAGTTGCGGCAGATGCGGTTTTTTCACCGCATCTGCCGCAAATTTAAAAAAACGCTGATGTGAAAGGGCCCTTAGAATAGCATCAAAAACTTAATTTAAATTTATTTCAGTAATTCAATACATAAAGTGAAACACACATATTATATAGAGTTATTACACACAGAGTGATCCATTTCAAGTGTTTATTTCTGTTAATCTTGATGATTATGGCTGACAGGCAATGAAAACCCAAAGCTCATTATTTCAGAAAATTAGAGTGAGGAGGATGAAGGGTCTAAGATAAAATATGACCTAAATAGGCATCAGAGGCTTCACCTTGTGTGGTTGTGAGAGTCACAACCAGTATAAAAGCAGATCACGGCTGCTGCAGTCCCCAGCATGATGGTGCATATAGAGGAGGGAGGATGAAGGGCTGAACACCGCACTGCCGTATTCCACTAGACATCAAAGGGTGAATATATATTGCTTTATTAGTCATTGTGTTTCAGAGTTCTCTGGCCCCTTCCTCAGGACAAATCAATATCATTTTGCCATGTTTCAGAGTGTTTCTGGAGCCATGAAACACATTGACTAATAAATCAATATTATATTCAGCCTTTGATGTCTTGTGGAATACAACAGCGCGGTGTTTAACCATTCATCCTCCCTACTTTAATTTTCTGAGATATTCACTTGTGTTTTTTTTTTAGCTGCAAGCCATAATCATCAACATTAACAGTAATAAAGACTTGAAATAGATCACTCTGTGTGTAATGACTGTGTTTCACTTTATGTATAGTATTACTGAAAGAATTAACTCTTTGATGATATTCGAATTCATTGAAATGCATCTGTATATATATGTATATCTTTTCTCCAGTTTTGTATTATTTTTTTATTTGTCTTTTTCTTTTCCAGAAAGCTGTGACCAATAAAAGAAAAACTATGTATATTTTATACAGTACAGACCAAAAAGTTGGACACACCTTCTCATTTAAAGAGTTTTCTTTATTTTCATGACTATGAAAATTGCAGATTCACACTGAAGGCATGAAAACTATGAATTAACACATGTGGAATTATATACTTAACAAAAAAGTGTGAAACAACTGAAAATATGTCTTATATTCTAGGTTTCTTCAAAGTAGCCACCTTTTGCTGTGATTACTGCTTTGCACACTCTGGCATTCTCTTGATGACCTTCAAGAGGTAGTCACCAGAAATGGTCTTCCAACAGTCTTGAAGGAGTTCCCAGAGATGCTTAGCACTTGTTGGCCCTTTTGCCTTCACTCTGCGGTCCAGCTCACTCCAAACCATCTCGATTGGGTTCAGGTCTGGCGACTGTGGAGGCCAGGTCATCTGGCGTAGCACCCCACATCATGACACCTCCTCCTCTATGCATCATGGTGGGAACCAGGCATGTAGAGTCCATCCGTTCACCTTTTCTGCGTCGCACAAAGACACGGTGGTTGGAACCAAAGATCTCAAATTTAGACTCATCAGACCAAAGCACAGATTTCCACTGGTCTAACATCCATTCCTTGTGTTCTTTAGCCCAAACAAGTCTCTTCTGCTTGTTGCCTGTCCTTAGCAGTGGTTTCCTAGCAGCTGTTTTACCATGAAGGCCTGCTGCACAAAGTCTCCTCTTAACAGTTGTTGTAGAGATGTGTCTGCTGCTTGAACTCTGTGTGGCATTGACCTGGTCTCTAATCTGAGCTGCTGTTAACCTGCGATTTCTGAGGCTGGTGACTCGGATGAACTTATCCTCTGCAGCAGAGGTGACTCTTGGTCTTCCTTTCCTGGGGCGGTCCTCATGTGAGCCAGTTTCTTTGTAGCGCTTGATGGTTTTTGCAACTGCACAAAGTTTTCCCAATTTTTCGGACTGACTGACCTTCATTTCTTAAAGTAATGATGGCCACTCGTTTTTCTTTACTTAGAATTTTAATTATGGCAAGAAAAAAGCAGCTAACAGTCTATTCAGTAGGACTATCAGCTGTGTATCCACCAGAATTCTGCACAATACAACTGATGGTCCCAACCCCATTTATAAGGCAAGAAATCCCACTTATTAAACCTGACAGGGCACACCTGTGAAGTGAAAACCATCTCCGGTGACTACCTCTTGAAGCTCATCAAGAGAATGCCAAGTGTGTGCAAAGCAGTAATCAAAGCAAATGGTGGCTATTTTGAAGAACCTAGAATATAAAAATAATAAGGGTCTGACACCCGGCACCTCCACCAATCAGCTGCTTCGGTGGCAGCTTGCTGTAAGCTGTGCACAGTGTTGGAACGGTACGGCTACATACACGAAGTAGTGGTCATTCAAGGTACTGCAGCTCAGCTCACATTGACTTCACTGGGAGTAGAACTGAATTACTAGAGAACGGCCACTTTACCAGCTCCATATACATTTTACAACCAGCCATTGTTGGAGGTGCCATGAATCTGACACCCTCCAAATCTATACTAATGTCCTATCCTAACGATAAGTCGGCAAGTGAGTGGAATGGTGACCTTTAAGTAATGTCTGTACATTTGGAACTACAGATTTCTGCAAAAACTGGATGACAACCAATACACCTACTGTTACTCATCTTTTCTAAACCCCCGAGTGTCAGATGTGCCTGGTTATAAATGCACCCACACCCAATTCTGGAATCTTCACATAATCCTTCAGATTTGCCTTTCAGGAACCAGGAGAAGCTGAGTGTCCATCCCTCTTTTTGTTTTAGTAGTAACCTCTGCCTGATGCTCCATCTGCGCGTCTTCTCATTGTATTACACAGGATTATGTCGGGTGGCTCATATTATAATTTCCAGGTGGAGTAATGTAATTTCCGTAAAAGCAAAACACAAAAACAAAACAAGTGTATTCTGTGTGATGCCAATTATCAAACAAGGCAGGATTTGCCGAGAGTTTAATCTCCAAAGACCCTTAATGTAATATGTTTTTAATGCAAATTACCAATTAATTAGTGTATGTTTTATTCCAACACCTGCTTGTAAAGATTATCCCTTTCCACTGGTGGTCTGCAACCTGCGGCTCAGCGGCTGCCTCCTGCCATGGGGGAGTCATAGCTTCACACAGCCTGCATGCTGGGAGTTGTAGTGCAATGGTAACTGGAAAACTGTAGGTTGCAAGCTGAGAGTTGTTGTGCAATGCAAATTGGAGAGTCATAAATTGCATGTTGGGAGTTGTATTGCAATGGCAACTGGAGAACTGTAGTCTGCATGCTGGAAATTGCAGTGCAATGGTAACTGGAGAGCCGCAAGCTGTATGCTGGGAGTTGTAGTGCAATGGTAACTGGAGACGTGTAGTTGCATGCTTAAAGTTGTAGTGCTATGTTAGTTGGAGAATTGTAGGTTATATGCTGGGAGTTGTTGTGTAATGGTAACTGGAGAGCCGCAGGTTGCATGCTGGGAGTTGTGGTGCAATGGTAACTGGAGATGTGTGTGTGCACCCCAGGGGTTAATGTGCCACAGTAACATCACCAAGGGTTAATTCCCCACACAACCCACAACACTACACTAGAGCCTCCAGGCCAGAAGAGGGAGCTAAAGCTGCTTCCCTATATATTCTGGTGTGGAGAGGAAGTGGGCAGTTAGTTACAGTTAGTTCAGTGCGGGGCAGCACTGAGGAAGAAAGACCTGGGTGTAAAAGAGCTGCGTTAGGCTCAACCCACGGTCCACTGTCCAGTTCCAGGCCAAGCCAGGGTCTGAGAAAAAGGAGACAGAGCAGAGAGGAACACACCTGGGAGACAGAGTCCCCTGAGAATCACCCCAGAGAAGCGCAAATACCAGATACCAGATCCGAAATTGTGCCTGACACAAGCAGCACAGAAAACTCCGGATTAGTGAAGATTACATATCTTCACTGTACCACAGCGAAGCAACATGGCAGGGTCAGAAACACAAAGATAAGACTCAAGTTGCCTAGCAAGTTTGGTACCCGTGAGGGGAGACAGGGCCGGCAGCCTAGCTAAAGCGGCAGCAGGGCCACACACACAGCGCAGGAGTAGGAAGCCAAGGAGCCGGTCAGGGTGGGAGCAACCCGGCCCCGGTACAGATTCCGTGGACAATACTTACTGGATACCATCAACAGTAAAGACTTGAAAAACTATTAAACCGTGTGTCTGTGTGATCCTTGCGCTCGAGCCCTACTCTCCTTCACAAACTGTTATCATCTCTACCACTACCCTTACCCTGCATCATCCATAGACTATCATCACCACTGCCCCGAGGAACCAGGCTCTGCCCGTGGAGAGCCATTACATCACCGGCTGCCAAACATCATCTCCGGAGGTTCTGCAGCAGCGGTGGTCACCCTGACCACATACCACGGGTGGCGTCACGACTATATCCCCTGTAAATAACCCCCAAACCCCCATTACTTGTGGGCCCGGGACACGGTCCGGACCAAGACCACCGTGATTCCCCGTGATACCCCGGTCCGGCACAGAGTACCCCATCCCAGTGGACTCCACAGAGTTGTATGCTTAAAGTTGTAGTGCTATGAGAGTTGGAGAATTGTAGGTTATATGCTGGGAGTTGTAGTGCAATGGTAACTGGAGAGCCGCAGGTTGTATGCTGGAAGTTGTAGTGCAATGCTAATATGTTACATACTGGAAGGTATAGTGCAATACGGGTAATTGGAGAGAAAATGTTACATGCTAGGAGTTATAGTTCAATATGGTAATTGGAGAATTGTAGATTGTGTGCTACGAGTTGTAGTGCAATGAATTGAAGAGCTGTAGGTTACATACTGGGAGATGTAGTGCAGTGGTAATTAGAGAGCTGAAAGTGGCATGCTGGGAGTAGTGCAATGGGAATTGGAAATCTGTAGGTTGCATGCTGGGAGTTGTAGCTGCACATTTTGCCCTGCTTCACAGCATCAGCTCACTGTATGTAGTGCTCTGTAGATCTTGCCCATTACAAATGCCGCCTGACCCCTGGGCACATTTCCATGCACTTTGACAAAGAGTAACAGGATAGATTTCAATAGTACAAGTGTTTTCTTTAAAGATCTGCAGACTCATCTGTTAACGCTGCTCACTAAGCACATTAGCCACGCTGAATGCCTTCACTGAAAATACCTTGTTTTTTATGAAACTTGCCAATATGCTGTTCCCGAGCTCGGTGGTGGATTTATCTTCAATATTCATAGAAGGAGCGACCATTTGTCCTACTGTGCGATCCACAAATAAAGTGCACCAAGCCAGGAAAATCTTCCAAATAAGTGAAGAGAAAAAAGGTCAAGGAATAATTTTAGAGAAGAGATAATACAAATTAACTGCAGGGAGCAGCTAAAACATGCAGGTGCATGAAATCAACTGGTATTTAAAAGGACAGATCACGAGGACAACCACTTTCTGTTGAGGCATATGCTGGTGGATCCCAAACACTGGACCCCCCTCCATTAGCTGATAGCCATCTATAAGGAGGGGTCATTCATTACAGCTCTGCTGGGAGAGGGGAGAGAGACCTGCCACCTATAGTGTCAGGACACAGAGATATTACGCCACATTCACATCTTGAGTATTTGGTCAGGTTTTTACCTCAGTATTTTTAGCCAAAACCAGGAGTGGGTGATAAATACAGAAGTGGTGACACGTTTCTATTATAATTTTCCTGATTATCCCACTCCTGGTTTTGTCTTAGGTCATCTTCACACCACGATTTTCAGCTGTCAGGCTGTGTCTGGTGTTTTGCAGGATGCACTGGACACAACCTGAAAGTACAAGACGAGCAGAACCCTGGTTTTTGCTGGCTTCGTTTCTGCCGATGTCCAGTGCTGAAATTTCAGCACCGCGAGTGCAGGGGAGCTGGCCGCAGTGCTGAAATTTCAGCCGTGGAGCTCTGTCCATGGCGCTGAATGAGCGTGGCTGCTTTTAACAGCCACCGCTCTTCAGTACCATGTATTAAGGAATCGGTCCGATTTTTTTGTCGGATCTGGGGCGATCCGGCACCCATAGACTCCCATGCTATGGGCACCGGATCCAAGAGGATCCAGTTTCATCCGATTTTTAGATCGGACACAAAAAAATGCAGCAGACTTCGATTTGTGCCTGATGCAAAAATCGGACAAAACCGGATCCTCCTGGAAAAGCACCAAACCGGAGGGCCAAATAAGGCCAATCTGGCACCATAGGGATACATGGGAGACAAATGTGGATCCGGATCTGTCCGGTCCACACCGGACCTGAAAAAACGTGGTGTGAAGCCAGCCTTACAAATACTGAGGTAAAAAACTGACCAAATACTCAATGTGTGAACGTGACCTAAGACACAACTGACCTAAGAGATATGCAACGTGTGCACGTGGCCTTGGTATCTCGTAAGTCAATTGTGTCTTTGGCCACATTTACACATTGAGCACGGTATTTGGTGAGATATTTTTACCTCAGGATTTGTAGCCAAAACCAGGAGTGGGTGATAGATACAGAAGTGGTAACGTGTTTCTATTATACTTTTCCTCTAATCGTTCCACTTTTAGTTTTGGCTACAAATACTGAGGTAAAAAACTCAGCAGACACAGGCAGACTTCAGCACCATGGCCAGCGGCAGAAAATGAATCCTGCAAAGAACAGGATCCCGAACCATATTTGGCCACATGTTCAACACATCCTTTCCGGTCAGGTTCTGTCAGGGTGATCCTGCAAAAAACCCACCCTGACAGCCAAAAACCGTTGTGTGAAGCTAGCCGTAGGTCACATGCATACATTGAATATTTGGTGATGTTTTTACCTCAGTATTTGTAAGGCCTCTTTCACACATCCGTGCCTCTAGCTCATGCACGGTCTGTGCGGTCACATGCCGGAGGCACGGACATACAGAGGCTCATTATTTATTATAGCCCCCTTCACATGTCTGTGGTACTGTGTGGACCGTGTCTCCATGTGGAGAGGATGCGTGTCTGTGTGCTCCACACAACGACGTGTTCATTTTTCACCAGCACCACGGACCGGTTTTGGGGCAAAGCGCCCCGCACACAGATGTTCACAGTGTGACATCCGTGTGCAAGGACCACGGACAAAAGTTAAAAAATTTACTTCCACATCCACTCATTGAGTATTTGGTGAGATTTTTACCTCAGGATTTGTAGCCAAAACCAGGAGTGGAACAATCAGAGGAAAAGTATAATGGAAACTCGTCACCACTTCTGGATTTATCACCCACTAATGGTTTTGGCTATTACCGTATATACTCGTGTATAAGCCGACCCGTGTATAAGCCGACCCCCCTACTTTTGCCCCCAAAACCTGGGAAAACCTATTGACTCGTGTATAAGCCGAGGGTGGACCCCAGCACAGGTATACAGCCCCCAGCAGTGTGGTATACAGCAGCCTCCCCAGTGGTATATACAGGCCCCAGCAGTGTTACAGCAGCAGCCCCAGTGGTATATACAGCAGCAGCCCCAGTGGTAGTATACAGCAGCCCCAGAGGTATATACAGCAGCCCCAGTGGTAGTATACAGCAGCAGCCCCAGTGGTAGTATACACGCAGCCCCAGTAGTATATACAGCCCCAGTGGTAGTATACACGCAGCCCCAGTAGTATATACAGCCCCAGTGGTAGTATACAGCAGCCCCAGTGGTAGTATACAGCAGCCCCAGTGGTAAATACAGCCCCAGTGGTAGTATACAGCAGCCCCAGTGGTATATACAGTCCCAGTGGTAGTATACATACAGCCCCAGTAGTAGTATACAGCCCCAGTGGTAGTATACAGCCCCAGTGGTAGTATACAGCCCCAGTGGTAGTATACAGCCCCAGTGGTAGTATACAGCCCCAGTGGTAGTATACAGCAGCCCCAGTGGTATATTCAGCCCCAGTGGTAGTATACATACAGCCCCAGTGGTAGTATACAGCCCCAGTGGTAGTATACAGCAGCCCCAGTGGTATATTCAGCCCCAGTGGTAGTATACAGCCCCAGTGGTAGTATATAGCCCCAGTGGTAGTATACATACAGCCCCAGTAGTAGTATACAGCCCCAGTGGTAGTATATAGCCCCAGTGGTATATACAGCCCCAGTGGTAGTATATAGCCCCAGTGGTAGTATACATACAGCCCCAGTAGTAGTATACAGCCCCAGTGGTAGTATATAGCCCCAGCGGTAGTATATAGCCCCAGTGGTAGTATACATACAGCCCCAGTAGTAGTATACAGCCCCAGTGGTAGTATATAGCCCCAGTGGTAGTATACATACAGCCCAGTGGTAGAATACAGCCCCAGTGGTAGTATATAGCCCCAGTGGTAGTATTCATACAGCCCCAGTAATAGTATACAGCCCCAGTGGTAGTATATAGCCCCAGTGGTAGTATTCATACAGCCCCAGTGGTAGTATTCATACAGCCCCAGTAATAGTATACAGCCCCAGTGGTAGTATATAGCCCCAGTGGTAGTATATAGCCCCAGTGGTAGTATACATGGCCCCAGCAGGGCCCCCCTCATAATTTGGCGCCCCCACCTCCCTTTCTGGGCCCCCCCCGCATGCAGCGCTGCGCATATACATTACCGGTCTAGCAGCTGTCACCCTCCGATGGATCGCGGCTCCCGGCTCCGGGCTCCATCTTCCTCGCTGTCTTCCTGCCTTGTGACCGGGGCTCATCGCGCATCGCGATGACGTCACCGCGACGCCGGCCGGTCACCTGACAAGCAGGAAGACAGCGAGGAAGATGGAGCCCGGAGACGGGAGCCGCGATCCATCGGAGGGTGACAGCTGCTAGACCGGTAATGTATATGCGCAGCGCTGCATGCGGGGGGGGGGGCCCAGAAAGGGAGGTGGGGGCGCCAAACTTTTAGGGGGCCGTATTGACTCGCGTATAAGCCGAGGGGGGCACTTTTCAGCCCAATTTTTGGGCTGAAAAACTCGGCTTATACGCGAGTATATACGGTAATACTGAGGTAAAAATCTCACCAAATACTCAATGTGTGCACTTGGCCTAACTCTTAGGTCAGTTGTGTCTTAGGCCACGTGCACACGGTTAGTATTTGGTGAGATTTTTACCTCAGGATTTGAAGCCAAAACCAGGAGTGGGTGATAAATACAGAAGTGGTGAAGTGTTTCTATTATACTTCTCCTCTGATTTTCCCACTCCTGGTTTTGGCTACAAATCCTGAGGTAAAAAACTCACCGAATACTCAATGTGTGAACGTGGCCTAAAGCACCAGCCAACTTGTCTTTTGTCACCACCACACAACGATATCCATGCGTTGTGCAATATTACTGCCCTGGAGGAGAAAGGAAAACGCACAGAAAGAGATCAGGAAAAAAATGGAAAAAGAACAAAAATAGAGAAAAAAACAAAAAGTGATTAAAGCTGAAAAAACATGAAACATAGACAAAGAAGAGGAATGTTTATAGCTGGGGAAAACTTAACCAAAAACCCGTACATTAATCAGCTTATATTTGGCATCCTCTCCTCGCTCACATATCTGATGTATTTCACATTCCATAGTCTGCATAGATTTTGTGTTTGCGCTTATTATAAATGTCTGGAAGATGGCAGAATAATACCCGTACATGCGTTGTCTCTTGTTTTACATACTTGTACGGTTTTATACTGTAAAGTGTCTTTGATTAGTCGGATTCACATTCCGCATTGTCACATAAGACAGAGCGGCTCAGACATAATTGTGGACAGATGCAGGATGGGCAGAATCAGTGTGGATGAGCACACCGCCATCTAGTGCCAGATATGTGAAGTGCAAGATCTGAACTGTCATGAATCCAAGATAAGATGCTCTAGAATAATAAGAATAATAATATTTATTCATTTATACAGCGCTATTAATTCCATAGCACTTTTCATACATCAGTAGAATTAAAAGTATTTCAAGGCACAAAAGCAGCAGAGGTGACAGGCTCTTTCAAGGTGATTTTTGATGTTAGCGTAATAAATAGTCACTGTATTAATAAAATCTGTTACAACTTTCTAAACCACCACTACAACTATTACTACTACTAATAATATACTATTGCTAAAAGTATATGCTTACATTGAGAGGCTGCAAACCTGTGCACGGCTAGTCCTGCTCTCTTCTGGATCAAACATTTTGTAGAAACCCTTCCCAGTAGAGTGGAAGCTGTTATATCTGCAGTTTGTATCTATAATTGTCTGGTTTTATCTGAATTTTAACTAAGGATTCCGCATATGATGTGAAGCTTATCCCATGAATGACCTTACTGTGGAGCACCATCGACTAACATGAGTTGTTTCCTTAAGGACTGATGATGGATGTCACACGTTATTGTTAAGTGCTCCATATAGCACTGTGTGGACTGTTATCTTATCTGTCACACTATATAAATGTCATATTACTGTATTCTGTCCATTCTGTGCCTTGCAGCGCTATTCCGTGGTGCTCTTCTTCCCTGTGCTCGCTTGTAGATGCTCTTCACATGTGCGGTATGCCCGGTGATGCGTCCCGGGTTGCAGCCTGCGCACAAAAGAGCCGAGCTTGAGCCAGGAGGACATATGTCATCGGACCATGTACGCATGCACACGTAACTGATTCTCAGTGTGCGCTCGAGTTCCTTGGTCATTAAAGCCACAGGGAGTAATGTGGGCAATGTGGCTCCTTTTCTCGATCCCTCCTTCCCCCTGATGAAATTACGTGAAAATCAGTACATGAAACGTACGTCGGGGAATTGAGCGGGACGGCCTTTTAACTTCTGCGCACGTCGTTCTCTCATCCATATTATGGGTATGCAATCTTTGGAAACACCTTTGTTGATAGGCATGTGAGATGTGCTGCTAACAGGATCAGTACTATGTATATGTAAATGAATGCACTTGCACTAACTCTGACTATGTATGCACTCCTATGCCTACATGCTAATTGTACATGGTCTCTTGTATGTCACTAGATGTATATTTATATCCAAAGAAGAAAATGAGCAGCACTCACCAGGATCTTCTGTGCAGTGTACGGATTTATTCCATTCTGATAAACAGGGTTACAAAGGTGCAGGAAAGGGAGGACAGCGGGGTAGGACAACGGTCACCGTTTCGCCCAGCTAGGGCTTCAATGTGTCCAATGACAGTTGTCCTACCCCGCTGTCCTCCCTTTCCTGCACCTTTGTAAGGACCTTTTCACACTGGTTTTTTTTTGAAAAATGCAGCAGTCGCGGTAACAAAAACACATCTGCAGCATTTTCCGCCTAATGGCCGCACTTGCGGCAGACCCCATGCATTGTCTATGGGGCTTGCGGTAAGTGTGCGGCAAGTGCGGTTCCGGCAGTTGCCGCCGCGAAAAAAAAAAACCGCTGCTGATCGCGGATTTTTTTGCGGCCGCAACTGCCGGAACCGCACTTGCCGCACACTTACCGTAAACCCCATAGACAATTCATGGGGCTTGTTACAAGTGCGCCGCAAGTGCGGCCGTTACCGCGACTGACGCATTTTTCAAAAATCCCTAGTGTGAAAAGATCCTTACCCTGTTTATCAGAATGGAATAAATCCATACACTGCACAGGAGATCCTGGTGAGTGCCAGTTCTCATACTAGAGCTGAGCAAATCTTGATGACTCAGAGGTCAGCCACATAGACTTTGTGCTTTAAATACCTGTACAAGGTGACTATTGCCCGGTTTTCTTTTCTATCAGCTAAATATGTATATTTATTGATGTTACTTTAGTTCATGTATTTGGTGGCTGTCAGTAGATTTCTGTGTATGCCCGTGGTGATTTCACCACAGTACAGTAACATTGGAACCGGTAACTAGTGTCCAGCACACTTTTTCTCTCTGCCTTTATACATAAATTTATAATAAATATATAATATAATATATAATAATTTTATTTGCATAATACTCCATCTTTTTTCACTTATCTAAACTCTATAGAACCAGGTATCAGATGGGGTCGGAGTTCCCTCTCTTACTTCTGTATAGAGGAGTCTTATAACACGCACATTCCGGTAGAGGACGTCTTTAGCAGCCACATTGCAGCCCTATAAAAAGGATATGTCACCATTGTAATGTTTCTCTTGCTCTTTACCAGCAGAAATTCCTTCCAGTCCATCAGTTTCTCTCTGAAAAATGAGAACAGATAAATCTTCCCGTCCGCCGAACTTCTTCCTGACTCTTGTAAAACCTCATAATCATCCATTCCAGCATCTTATCGGCTGGTCGGCAGCTTATATCTCATCTCCAGCTATACAGGCTTCTCCGCTTATATTATTGCTGCCCATTTCTCATACATAAAGCTCAGAAGCGGCTGCATACACTTTCCTGCAGTCCATTATGCTGATGGAGCGCGGCGGATACCATGGGGCTCATTTATTATTAACAATGGTGCAGGCTATATAGGACCAGTGCAAAAAATGGACATCACAGGCGGGTTTTCCCATTTTACATTTGGCGGACTGTTTTTGGGCACAGTGTAAATGATACAGGAGTAAAATGTCTCACTGCCATGAAATGTCTACGTTTGCAATGCTCCACGCCCAGTTGTCAGCGTACAGTAACATGTGGGTTTTGCACCCGTACCAGAAGCTGTAAATGACACTTTTTGCACACAGGCCTACTGTATAGTAATACCCCCTTAAGTAGCCACTTAATTTTTCATGCTGGGAATTTTTCCCAGAAAGCACAAGGTTAATCTCCTGCTGACCAGAATAGTGGCATATTGAAATCCTGCCTCCTACTGAGGGGAGAGGCTCCTGCTGCAGAAAGTCTTCTTGCAGCAATGCACAGGACATTAGGATGGTGAAATAGGGACACAAATGATTTCTTTATATTTCTTAAGTTTAAAAGGGATTTTTGGGTGAATACGTTTATTTCGATTAGCTAGTGCTACTTAAAAATAACAACCTAAGCAGTTTAAAAGGGTATCTGTCTCCATTATTCATGGACGCCTCAATCATTCTTTGTCAGGCTTATGCGATTATCAGCTAAGACTCTATAAACTCATATATAATCAGGAAAAAGAACAATAAAACTATACAAAGAAACCAAATATATCACTCTGCCCAAATGTATCTGAACTTCAGATTGAGTGTTCTTCGCTCCAGGTACAGCATGTCCTATATCAAACAGCCGACTTATAAGATATTGCTCTCATCTCATCATTAATACTGATACTAAGATAGTCAGAGCTAATCATTTTTCTATCTTTGTTTATTATGCCTAAAGGGCACCTGTCAGGAAGAATTTCAATCTAAAACTAAAAAGGTATGGCTGAACAGGCGGACTCATACAGAATAAAAGGATACCTTGGGTGTCAAAATCTGTCCAGCCATTGCTGAGAAATGCAACATTGAAGCGTCAGGTGCATTGGGGCGTGACAAAGCATTAGTAGCGCCCTTACTCCTTATTCCCCGCCTCCTTCATCTGATTGACAAAATCAGTAGACATCTGATAACTGACGCCCCTCGCCAAGAACTGGACTGAACTGTCAATCTAATACAGGAGGTAGAGTCCTGGGAAGAGAAGAAGAAATAAGGGCTGGAGAGCTGGCAGTGCTCGGTCACGCCCCCATGTCTCGTGGAATACAGCAGCGCGGCTTTTAACCTCCTTACTTTAATTTTCTGAGATAAATACCTTTGGGTTTTCATTAGCTGTAAGCCATAATCATCAACATTAACAGACAAACACATGAAATAGATCACTCTGTGTGTAATGACTCTATATAATATATGCGTTTCACTTCATGTATTGCATTGCTGAAATAAATTAACTTTTTGTTGATATTCCACATGTTTGAGATGCGCTAGTATCTCTATATCCATTATTATATTATATATTAGCTGTAGAACCCGGCGTTGCCTGGGCGTAATTCCTGTATATTGTCGTAATGCTCATATATGGCAATATCATCCATGTATGGTAATATCACCCATATATGGTTACGTATGTATGTATCTTAGCTCCGCCCCTCCCGGTAGCTCTGGCCCTTCATAGCTCCGACCTTACACAGCAACACCCATTCCATATGGCTCCACACATTCATAGCTCCTCCCCTCCACATAGTCTCGGGACAGGGCTATGTGGAGTGGGCGTGGCTGTGTGGAGTGGGCGGAGCCATTATACATACACACACTCAACTTCATATATTAGATTAATACATTGTGGCGATTTGCTCACTGAGCGTATTGGGGGACACTCAAGGGTAAAGGGATTCAGGCAAATGTTTTTCTTTAAAATAAAGTCCTGAAGTTTATTAAGCCATCATAAACCACATAGAGTGCACAGTCCATTTAAAACTCATCAACTGAGCATTATCGACATACCAATCTGTACCAATGGCGGATACACCTGGCATTTACTTTAATAGTTCGTTACAGTGTGTCAGTGCAGGCATCACAACTCACACACTGACCTCGCAGCCCACCATCCAGGAAACTGCCCCACTGGGATCACCAAGTCCTGTCAGTTCCAGACCCTCAGCAGAACTGAAGCTTCCTGAACACAGACATTCCAGGCTCTCCCATAGTCTGCACACCGCATGTCTTACAGGCAGTGGCGTAACTGCGCACACATTGGTCAGATGTATGGGCTCCGTGTAATGTTATAAATAATTTAAAGATTGACCCCTCTCCCGCTTCATTATGTATTAATGTTCCTCGTCCTGCAATATATGGTCCTCCTACTGGAATATTGCCCTTATTGTGGTATATATGTCCCCCATCCTGGTATATATAGTCTTCCTCCTCCCCCCACCATAGTGCTCCAATTATTATAAAGCACCCACATATTCCTCCATATATTACAATGTACTCCCATAGTCATCTATGTATTATAATGCAGCCCATTGTCCCCCATTCATAACGTAGCCCCAATAGTCATCCAATTATTACAATGAACCCCCATTGTTCTACATGTACTATAATGCAGCCTCATAGTCCTCCATATAGTATAATGCAGGCTCACAACCCTCCATATAGTATAATGCAGCCTCATAGTCCTCTATATAGTATAATGCAGCCTCATAACCGTCCATATAGTATAATGCCGCCTCATATCTCTCCATATAGTATAATGCAGCCTCACATCCCTCCATATGGTATAATGCAGCCTCACATCCCTCCATATAGTAAAATGTAGCCATATATCTCTCCATATAGTATAATGCAGCCTCATAGCCCTCCATATAGTAAAATGTAGCCATATATCTCTCCATACAGTATAATGCAGCCTCATAGTTTTCCATATAGTAGAATACAGCTTCATAGCCCCTCCACATGATATAATGCAGCCTCACAACCCTCCATATAGTATAATGCAGCCTCACATCCCTCCATATAGTATAATGCAGCCTCACATCCCTCCATATAGTATAATGCAGCCTCAGTCCTCTATATAGTATAATGGAGCCTCATAACCCTCCATATAGTATAATGCAGCCTCAAAGCCTTCCATATAGTATAATGTTGCCTCATATCTCTCCATATAGTATAATGCAGCCTCACATCCCTCCATATGGTATAATGCAGCCTCGCATCCCTCCATATAGTAAAATGTAGCCATATATCTCTCCATACAGTATAATGCAGCCTCATAGTTTTCCATATAGTAGAATACAGCTTCATAGCCCCTCCATATGATATAATGCAGCCTCACAATCCTCCATATAGTATAATGCAGCCTCACATCCCTCCATATAGTAGAATGCAGCCTCACATCCCTCCATATAGTATAATGCAGTCTCATAGCCCTACCGATAGAGTATCATGCAGTCTCATAGTCCTCCATATAGTATAATGCTGCCTCATTGTTCTCCATATAGTATAATGCAGCCTAATCACCCTCTATAGAGTATAATGCAGACTTAGTTCTTCATATAGTGCAGCCTTATATCTCTCCATATAATGCAACCTCATAGCTCTCCATATAGTGCAGCCTCATAACTCTCTATATAGTGCAGCCTCATATAATGCAGCCTTATATATGCAGCCTCATAGCTATACATATAGGCTGCACTATGACGCTGCACTATGAGGTTGCACTATATGCAGAACTATGAGGCTGTTTTCCATATAGTGCAGCGTCAAAACTCTCTATATAGTGCAGCCTCATATAATGCAGCCTTATATATGCAGCCTCATAACTCTCCATATAGAGCAGCCTCACAAATGCAGCCTCATAGCTCTCCATATAGTGCAGCCTCATATAATGCAGCCTTATATATGCAGCCTCATAACGCTCCATATAGAGCAGCCTCACAAATGCAGCTTCATAGCTCTCCATATAGTGCAGCCTCATAACTCTACAACTCTACATATAGTGCAGCCTCATATAGTGCAGCCTTATATATGCAGCCTCATAGCCCCTCCATATAGTCTGATGCACCCCCCTCCTCCTCCTCCCATAGCCCTCTGGCCACCTTGAATTCACTTATTTAAAAAAATATAATCTGTACTTGCCTTTCCTGGTTCCCCTGCTGCTGTTTTCTCCTTAGAAAAACTGAAGAGATTGACTGAGGAGGTGAGAGGAGGTGGCACCAGCCTGGTAAATGCGTTCCACAGCGGAATGCAGCTAGAAAGCAGGCAGTGGTCAGAGGAAACGAGGGGAGGGGTGGCAGCAGTAGGAAGCAGGAGGCTCTCCTCTCCCTGACACATGGGCCCCATAGCTGGGTGCAGCACATCTATGTAAAGTGGGCGCAGGGATCGGCAGTCGCTGGGGTTGGCGAGGGCCCCTGTACATCCGGGCCTCATTGCAGTCACGACCCCTGTGACCACGATCCTTACGCCCCTGCTTACAGGACACCAGCCACTTCAACCATTTCATCCCAGGTGCCTTCCAGGACAATGGCTGCTCCAAACACAGAGAGCGAGCCCTCGCAGGTCCTACCAATCTCTCCAGACATCCATGGTCTCTCTCTCAGTTCAAATGTGCTCACACCAACACATGTTATAAGGTATGAGCCACAATCACATCTCAGCAACTTGCAAACTTAACCCTTATGGCACCACAAGCCCCATTGTGACCTTTCTGGGTTTCTATCGCAGAGCATAGCTTGCTGAACTACAAGTCCCAGCATACAAGCTGCTACATCACAATATACCGTATATATTTATTGTGATGCAGCGGCTTACTGTATTGCAAATATGTATGATGGGACTGGTAGTTCAGCAAGGTTGAGAAATGCATTATGCTGGGACTTGTAGTTCCACAGGTTCAGTATTGTATTACATATGCAGGACTGATGGGGAGCTAAAAGACAGAGGCGTGTCTTGCCAACCTGATTCCTCACACCTGGGTGTCTCAGGGGATATAATCTCTGTGTTAATGGGATTACATGTCTCTGTGTATTTGGGAAAGCAGAAACTTCCCTGAAAGACTATAGCCAGGAGGCCAGATCTCATGCTTAGGAGAAGGTGTCCTTGGAAGGCGTGAGGTTCAGGGACCATGTGACCTCTCTTGCTTGGGACCAGCTGGTGCCCTGGAAGGCATGAAGTCCGGAGATTGCATGCAGAGCCTGGGCTGGGACAGACTGAGGGTCAGTTCATATTCCATTGCTGTACACATACTGGACAGTTTATCTTGTGTGGTTTATGGTGTATAAACCAGTGGACTATTTTATGTAAAACATGGCTGTTTGCCTTAATCCTACCACCATTTGAGTGCCCCCAAACACGTTCAGTGAGCAAAACACTACTATAATATATATATTAACCTATTATGATTTTCCTAGTGACCTGGCTGTAGGTCATAGTATGACAACAAAAACGATACCTGTCTGTTACAATTGGATGTGTTAGGGCTGAGAAATGAAGCTTTAAAGCAACTTCCAAGTTAGACAGGAAGTGCACTGGGGGGAGCGCTGCACTCTGGTGAGGACACGCCTCCAATGCTAATTTGCATATTGCTTTAAAGCTTGATTTATCAGCTCTGGTACATCCGATTACTACAAGACAGGTAACATTTTTATTGTTGAGCTAAGATCTATACAGCCAGACCACTGGCTTCAGTAACAGGATCATCCCTTTAAGTATTGGATATTAATCCAGTGCTTATAAAGCAGCACCAGTATTAAGTAATGCCATTATTCCGGTAATGTCCGACTACTTACTGAACTCGACTTCTGACCCGGGTCTGTATATTTAGAGACAAGGCGTGAGCCCACTGATGGGAGAGGCTAGAAATAGCTGACGGTAGACGGAGCAGAGCTGACGCTTTACATTTCCACACGCCTGAATGATTCTGTGAATAGAACAGAGGAACCATTAACCCCACAATTCTCACTGCCACTTTAATCAGTTTACAGCTAATATGACCCCAATGACCTAACGGAAGGAAAGTGCTTACATAGCAATTTCATAATATAACATTGCAGATTAATGGGATTGTGTGATACACCTATGTCTCCAATTATAGACAGCATGGTTATGGGGTGTGCGGAATTGCAATTGCAATGATGGGGGTGCAAGAACCCAGGAACAGCTCTAAGCAGATTGAAGTTCTGATTTGGCTTTTCTCCTGAGTCATGTGACAAGGATGTTTCAAAATCATCCATATTACCGTCTGTAATTGCTACTCCCAATAGGGGGCAGTAGAGACCATAAAGGTCTGCACCCTGTGAACACAAGTTTTTTTTTTCATTCATTGACATAGAGGATATTTTAAAAACTTTCTATAAAACCTGAAAGGAACCAATTACCAGACTATTGCTTTGTAATCTGGGAGCAGCATGATGTAGTGGCAGAGACCCTGATTCTCACAATGTGTCACTTGCTGCTATTTTGATACACGGTTTCCCTGTGGCAGATCCAGCAGAGCTCTGTATACGGAGCTGTGTATAACCCTGCCCACACCACTGATGGGCAGCTGTGTACACCGTGCATAGGCAGAAAGCTGCCGATTAGTGATGACGGGGTTACATCGAGCATCAAGACTAGTAGGAATGAGGCACCTAATCTTGTACTATAATCTCCTGCTGATAAAATACTTATTTCAATGAAATAACACACCCTAGTCAGAGATACATTGCTGGAATCAGGATATCTGCCTTTAACCATTATGCTGCTTTCAGATTACATAGCAAAAACCTACTGACAAATTCGCTTTAATGCACAGTGTCTTCTCAGAAATCCAAAAGGACTAGGACGCTTAAGACACTTAGTCCTGTAGTGATAATCTCCTGCTGATAAAACATTACCTTTGTTTAAACAGCAGCACACAGCCTATTCAGTAACACATCACTGGAATCAGAGTCTCAGCCCCTACATCATGCTATTCTCAGGTTACATATCAAAAACCTGCTGACAGATTCTCTTTCATTTAAAGGGCTTAGCCAGGATTAAAGCAAATAAATCATATGGGATCACAGTGCTGCACCTGTCCACAGGTCGTGTCCGGTATTGCAGCTCAGTTCCATTCAAGTAAAAGAGGTTGGGCTGCAATACCACACATCACCTGTTGATGAGAGTGGGGTGCTGTTCTTTTGTATTTTTCTAATTCTGGACTAATCCATAACCAAAATCCCTTCTTTTAGGAATCATTGGGTTCAGTCTCTTTTCAGACCTTTATATCACACTGGATTTTCTGCTTCCAAAAAATGATCGTATAAAGAAGTGCAAGAATCCCATTGACTGGCAAGGTTAGTGGCCTGGCTGACTTCTAGCCGCACCTTATAGCCATTCCTGAGCCATGTAGACAGAGATTTTCACAGTGATCCCGCTAGGTGATCCGGGGTTCTCCGATATATTCTAAATAACAGGCTTTTATTGTGCCGTATTTCCTGGTATCGTGGTGAGAAAAGCACCGGAGAAAAGTCGTAAATCCAGCACCAAGACGGACCCATAAGAGGAGATTTAAAGGCAGCAAAAACAACCCAGACAGCAGGTTAATACAAGAAAGCAGCAACATAAAAAGCAGTTTAAAAAGCACAAAAACCGTTTGACGGCATCCCCCCCGATCTAAAAACAATCAGGACTTTTATCCAGAATCATATTTTTCTACCAACATAAAAAACAAAATCTTTTATGGCAGCCGCTCCATAAAACGTGGAAGCCTGAACCGCTATAAAACGAAAAGCATCGGCTTAATGCAGGAAGAATGTGAAGAAAAGCCTGTGATAGGGAAATCTGAGATACAGCTGCTACTTAAAGGAATGCAGGGTGCAATATTTTACTTTAAAGTGAACCTCAAACTATTTCTGTATTGTGGCCCGGGCGCTAAATCCCCTGTATAGTCAAAGTTATATAATAAAATGGAGTCTACCTGTAGTCACCACTAGAGGGAGCTGTAAGGCAGACCGTAGACAATGTTACTATTAAGGTCAATGCATAAAGAGTATGCAGGGAGCTCCCCCTAGTGGTGGCTGCAGGAATTGAGCTTGGAATTGTGAAAACAGAGGACAAACTGGTAAAAAGATATTAAGAAATTAGATAGAGGTAATCAGAATAAGACTAACACTATTCCTCACCTGGATATATTTTGCTTTATTTATTTTGTTCTGGCTACTTCCAGGGTAAAGTTATGCCTTTATTGGAAGGAATCTAGGCCTAGACCAACTGGTGTATTGTACATCAATGATACAGAAATTCAGATCAGTATTATAAATTGCCCATAAAATACGGCCAAACAGTGCACAGGTAGTAATTGTCCCACTGTGAATGCATAATAGTGTCATACAGTTCTATACTGGAGCCATAAATTAGCACCATTCAGTGCATTGATAGTAAGCTTCATACTGTGATTGGCATATATTGCTAAAGTACAATACCTCATATGTCATTATAATGCCATATAGTCCTACAGTACTATATTGTGCCTATAAAATATTGACATATAGTGCAAAAATAATGACTGTAATACAGTAAATGCTCAAGTGCCATATAGTGCTAGAGTATAGTACCACAGTTTCCATAAAACACTAACATATGGTGCACACTGTGAATGCACAATAGTGCCATGCAGTGCTGTAGTAGATTACTATCACATTCCACCAGAGCCTGCTCCTGCAACATCTGCTTCTGTCACCAGGTGTATTCACACTGCAGGTGGCGCTGGTGATAGAGAAGTCTATGCCAGAATCTCTGGAGAGTGCAGGCTCTGCTCACCACTAAGGTTAGAGCGGCTGGGACCTGTAGTAATTCTAGTATCTCCCATCAATGCCTCCGGCACGTATGCGGTCCGTGCAGACACGTGCCGAAGGCAAGGACATACAGGGACATATGATCCTCTATGGCCACCTTCAGACGTCCATTATTCGGTACGGACCGTGTCTCCATGTGGAGCAGATACGTGTCTGTGTGCTCCACACTGCGACATGTCCGTTTTTTGCTGGCACCACGGACCAGTTTTGGCCGCAAACATCCATGCACACATATGTCATCCGTGTGCACGGGCCACGGCTAAAAGTTTAAATTGCAAAAATAAAGAATTTCATACTCGCCTCCCTCCAGTGCTGCCTGCTCCTCTCACGTCTAGGGCCACTCATTAGTCTCATCTAATATTCACTTCACTGAGCCCAACAGCGGACCAGAAGTGAGAGGAGCAGCGTCGCTGGAGTGAGGGGAGTATGCACTGACAGGCTGTCCATGTGCTATACACAGATAACACACGGACAGCACACAAATGTGTCACGTGTGTGGCACACAGATCCCCCCACCCTCACCTCAAAAACAGCCTGTCTCACATGTCCATGGTCTGTACAGATGTGTGAAACTGGCCTGACAGAGTGGAGGTGTGTGCTGTCCAGCTGAAGTCATCAGAAAGCATCACACACTACTAAAACCTTCTGCTTTCTGGTGGAAGCTGCCAGGAATAGCCTGTATCTTCCCTGGTAGTATTCTGTCTTATACTGGTGTTTTTCCTATTTTTTTGGACACTGCCTCTTCCTCATGATTTTGTACCTTGCTGCCATCTTTGGTTTTGACCCGACTCCCCGACTACTCTTTCAGATCCTGATTTTGTCCTTTTCTGACCTTCCGGCTTTGACCCTGCTTGGTTACTATGCCATCCATCGGTAGTAATCGCCTGGACCCCATTGTAAATTCAGACCCTGTATGGGGGTTAAAGGGTGTCAGGATTCTGCAAAACAGGACAGCTTGTGCCTAGTCTGTACATGACAGCAGCTTTAGGATGTATACTCATAGTCCGGAGGTGCTGCGTGTTGGGCGCAGTTCCTCCGGACCTGAGTGAAGCCGCAGGTGGCCGCAGTTGTCCTGTACTCACCATGTGCGGCGGGTGCGGGGCGGCTTCTCCCTGCAGTCACCCGATGGGAGCCGCTTCAGACTCTGCAGCATGAAGTGAACATGCTGCGGAGGAACGTAATGCGGGGAACCCGCAATGCAGCTGTCAGATCGCTGTGGTCGGGTTAAGCATAGTGAGGATGGCATTTCTTGAAATCCCATCCACTACGCCAGTGTTTCCCAACTCCAGTCCTCAAGGTACACCAACAGGTCATGTTTTCAGGATTTCCTTAGGATTGCATAGGTGATAATTTAATCACTTGCACAGGGGATAATTCCATCATCTGTCTAATGATAAGGAAATCCTGAAAACATGACCTGTTGGTGTGCCTTGAGGACTGGAGTTGGGAAACACTGCACTATGCTATACTGTACTACGCAGAGTCTTGGACGCAGCGGCAAGATGGTGCATCCAAAACCCTGCGTATATAGGGATGAGCGAGTATACTTGCTACTATTCGGTATTCGCCGAATAGTAGCGGTATTCAGGCTACTCGCTACTCTCCGAGTACTTATGTGTACTCGGGAGTAGCGAGTAGTCCTAAAACGTTCGCAGTGTATCTATAGATACACTGCGAAAGTAGCCTAAAAGTAATTAAAAGTTGCTAAAAAACAATAAACTTACATACTGCCTTTCGACACCTGCACCGGGACCACCAGAGAAGACATCCGATCGCTGGACAAGGACCTTTCACTACCAGCCAATCAGATGGCCGGTAGCGATCTGGCCAATCAGATGGCGCCACGTCAAACCACGTCATCGCTAGCGGCCACCTGATTGGCCAATTTGCAAGGTCCTAGATGTACTATTAGGACCTTGCAAACTTGCAAATCAGGTGGCCGCTAGCGATGACGTGGTTGTGACGTGGCGCCATCTGATTGGCCAGATCGCTACCGGCCATCTGATTGGCTGGTAGTGAAAGGTCCTTGTCCAGCGATCGGATGTCTTCTCTGCCGGTCCCGGTGCAGGCGTCAGACAGGTGAGTATGTAAGTTTATTGTTTTTTAACAACTTTTACTCACTTTTAGGCTACTTTCTATAGATACACTGCGAAAGTATTCGTACTCGCTATACTCGCAACGAATATTAAGGTACACGCTCATCCCTATGCGTATACTTATTGTGAGCATGCAGCCTTAGCCTGTGGCCTTGGACAGATGTGACAAGTACTAAACCGTGCCCACATGAAAAACAATGTCCAGTCTCCCCATTATGCCTCTTTTACCACTAATGAGGCATTGCTGCATACAAAGCTATGATGCACCATGTTGCAGGACTATGGCACCAACTAGTTTAACTCCTTATGAAATTAAAAGGTGTGATCTCATGAGGACGACCTGATTACAACATATCAGACCCCAAGTTGGATCACCTGGAGCAGAGAGCGGCTACAAACCTTGCTAGGTATAATGGTGGGTTTACACGCCGCGATATCGGAGTCCAACTCCGATCCAACTCCGATCAAAAGTCACGTGGGTCGCGAGTTGGACCCGATATCGTTTGCGCGTTGTACGGTTTGAGCATACAACGCGATGCTGGAACGATGCCAAAACGATATTGGAGTTGAATAGCCGAGCTATTCAACTCCCCGATATCGCATGGCCGTTGTAGCAGCATCGCAGCGTGTGACAGCCCAACTCCGATCTGTACGCCGACGCTACCCATTAACTCCCATGTTAAATGGTCGTTACTGGGTTGGTGGGCGTACACATCGGAGGGACGTTGTTTCCGATATCGCAGCGTGTAAACGGCCGATGCGATATCGGGAAAAGGGCTGAAAAAATGCGCGCTCCCGCGCCGTTACCTCAGATATCACCGCGATATCGGGACGTGTAACCCCACCATAAGTGGACGACCATTACGTTCTGCTGCAGCTTTCCTGGATGATAGGAGCTGATCATACGGTACCATTACACACAGAGATAAATTGCTTGCAACTCACTGGTTACAGTGAAATCATGGACACATTGTTACACTTGTACACGGCTACAAAATAGAACAATGTGTCCATGATTTCACTGCATCCAGTGAGTTGCAAGCAATATATCTCTGTTTGTAACGGTACCTTTAAGGTTCAGGCTTTCAGACCACTGGCGATTGGTGGACCACTGAGTCAGCTTTATCCTTTACTCTTCCATATAGCACCATACAGCATTCAGTCACAAACGTACTGTTTAGCACTTACTCTGCCTGACTCGTCGTCTCATTTCTGGAGAAAACTTTGCTCTGAATTCAAGCCAAATATTATGTAACTGAGGAAAAGCAGAAGTGGAATTACTTACTGTATTATATTGTGTATTTTCGTTTATTAACCACTGTATTGTAAAGTGCTGCGGAATATGTTTATATAAATGAAGATTTATTATTATTATTATAAGTCACAGAGTCAGAGCTGGTATAAGGGAGATTTTCGGCAGTTTATTGGCTTGGAGAAAATAAGGAGATTTTTGTGTACTCACCGTAAAATCCTTTTCTCTTAGCCTCTAATTGGGGGACACAGACCGTGGGTGTTATGCTGCTGTCCACTAGGAGGCGAAACTAGGCAGAATCTGCAAAAGTGTTAGTGGCTCCTCCTATGTAGTATATACACCTGGAGCAGGAAGTGCTTCTCCAGTTTTGTGCTAAAGCAGTAGGAGAGCTAACAGATAACAGTGACACAGGAAGTCTACGCATGCAACCTGTGTAAACAAATATAGTTAACAAGGTAATAACAGTGTAACAAAACCTGAAACCAAACAGGCACGTGTGTAAACAGTTAAGGGTTAGCAGAGTAATACTAGTACCACAAGGCGTGTAACTAAGCAGGCGCATGTGGAACAGTGAAGAGTTAATGAAGTAATAATCGTATAACAAGGCCTGTAACTAAACAGGCTCACAGTACTACAAGGCCTGGAAATAAACAGGCACAAGGTTAAACAGTCAACCAAGTGATAGGCAAACATGTTAACCATGTAACAGCCTGAGAGCTATGTGAAACTGTAGAAAAGGCCCACAAGGGCAAAGGGGTGGGTGCTGTGTCCCCCAATTAGAGGCTAAGAGAAAAGGATTTTACGGTGAGTACACAAAAATCTCCTTTTCTCCTTCGCCTCATTGGGGGACACAGACCGTGGGACGTCCCAAAGCAGTCCCTGGGTGGGAAAGAACAATGGAACTAGTAACACTGAGCATGGTCAGTGAAGAACAATGTACCGACAGGCGGGCTGCTGCCGCCTGGAGGGCACGTGTACCCAGATCTGCGATTGTCGAGGACTGAGTGCAGGCACGATAGTGGCTTTGGTATGAGTGTAGGCTGACCGTTTGGCTGCCTATACACTTGTTGCGCCGATACCTGTTACCGAACTGTCTAGGCGGCTTCCATGGGCGTAGTAGAATGTGCCGTGACCTGCCAGAAGGGATAAGTTTTCGATTGTATAAGCGTCTTGGATGGTTAGAGAAATCCAACTGGTTAGAGGAGCCTTAGAGGCTGACGTGTCTTTATTTCTGCCAATTGGAAGAAGTATAAGGGAGAATCTGACCTCTTGGATGGGCACTGTCTTGGATACCTAGACGTGTAGGGGCCTGACAAGGTCCCGCATATGTAGATCCTTCGCGACCGAGCGGACTGGAGTCGGGCGAAGCGATGGCAGAGGGATATCTCCATGTAGGTGGAAGGAGTAAACCTACCTTAGAAGAAGAATGGAACCAGCCATAGGACAATCTTGTCCAGATGGAAGACTAGAAAAGGATGGATTACGTGAGACCGCTGCAAGTACCGATACTTCTGCAGAGACAAATAAATACCACCGAACCATACAACTATTTGGATGAGGATGCCAAAGGTAATATCCCATCGAGGCTGAAAAGGTGGTTCTTGTAGTGACGTGGGGACCAAGGTCAGGTCCCCACGGGTGAAAGCCTTGTTGTATGGAGACCTTAAATAGTCGACCTTTCGAGGAAGGATTTCATAGAAGTCTGGTGGCAAGTGAAAAACAGCTGACAAACCTGCTGTGTGAGAGATCCTAAGGACAAACGTGAGTCTAGGTCTGAGTGGAAGAAAACGGAGAGTCCCTGGTATGAAGTAGGGCCAAGGGGAATGACCTCTAGAGGTGCCCCAAGCAAAAAAAGAAAACAAAAACAAAACGATTACACATGTGTGATGGGATATCGCTGACAAATCTGGTGTCCTCTCTGCGACTACGGACATTACAATATCCTGAGAAAAGAACCTCTTGGGTTAAGTTCCAGGTCTCAAAGGTTACGCTAGTAACCTGGGATGCGAGGAATTCTGAGGGAGAACTGGCCGTGAGCGAGCAGGTCTGGACTGTCTGTTAGACGTCCTGGTACTGCTACTATAAATTGGACGAGTCTGCGCACCAAGTGCGTGTGGGTCAGTCTGAGACCACGAAGATGATCCGGCGACATTCTCGTTTGATATTCCAGACTATCTGTTAGTGGGGTAAGAATATAGGAGATACAGATAGCGGTCCATGCTTGGACTAGTGCGTCTGTCCCACTGACTGTGTATCCTGAGACCAGGCCAGGACGGCCGGGACCGTGGCATTGAGGCGTGAGTCCGACAGGTCCATATCTGTGGTTTCCTGGTGTTGGCGTTTCGACGGAGGACCTCTAGATGAAGGGGCCAGTTCCCTGAGTCCATCCCTTTGAGGATTAGGAAATCCGCCTCCCAGATGAGTACACCTGGTATGAGAACAACTGGCAGTACAGTGTTTCAGGATTCCACCTAGTGAAGGATGTGGCGAACTTGTCATCGCTTAGAGACTGCGGGTTCCACCCTGGTGGTTGACATATGCCACAGCTATGGCATTGTCTGACTGTATCCTGACATGTCCGAATACTAGAAGGTGACTGAATTATTTCAGTACCAGAGATACTGCACGAATGTTCGTAGATTGAGGGGCATCATCGAGACAGGGTAAGACTACTGCCATGTGCATTGTGATGGAGGTACATCGCACCCCATCCTGTTCTCGTGTAACGCCTGAGCATGGAGAATTGCAAAGGCCGGCGATGTAGCTGAGCCAATGGAACTGACTCCCAAGCTGCCACTATGCTGTCTAGGACTCTTATGGCAGTTGTGAAGGATTGAGGAGACCTCTGACGGAGGCTGTGGATCCCAAGACGAAGAATCCGTGACTTGTCTAGGGAAATTAGACTAGAGCTGTGGATGTGTTGCATCTAAAGGCCGCGGTGTTCATGCGATGCTGTGCGTCCAATACGGCTGAGACTCCATATGTGATGCTGCAGCATGCGGCCGTCAGGAGTAAGCAGTGGAGCTGGGACTCCTGGAATGTGTGTGCTGTGCTGCAGCATGTGCCTTGGAATTGCGGTAGACCTGTGGAGGTCGATCCCACAGAGTCTTCTTAACGAGCACGGTGCAAATGCCACTGTGATCCCAGGTCTTGAAAGTCATGCATTGATAAGGGAGTCATCCAGATATAGGAGACTTCTGAAATGCAGTATAGACATTGCCAACTTCAGGCTGGGAAAAAGCATTGTATTGTTTGCGCTTCAGCCCTTTTAAGCCTCGCCCCACCCCCTGTGCTGACGCTTCGGAGACTCCGACGTCAGGCGGTGTGGCGGGCGGATAAGCCAGTGAGTCACGGCTAGGCCAAAACCTCGTGTAAAACGCGGGGCCCGGGAACGGCAGAGGCCCGGCGCGGAGGTCCGGAGGGAGCCGGAAGTCAGGAGCGGCGCTGGCCGAAACCGGAGACTGCGCCCACAATAGTTCAGTCGCCGGAGTCCTGCGGTGCACACAGCGAGCGCTATCCCACCATGAGTATTCTCTTATTGACTCCTGAGTCGAGAAGGGACAGATGGCGTGGAAGAAGGTTCGGGCCACGGTCATACGGGGTCCAGAAGGGCCCATTCATTGGGTTAATGTGGTCGGGGGTCTGCGAGGTCCCGCTTTGAAGCGGGCTGCGCAGAGTGCTTGCACGTGTTATCTCAACCCAAATACCTAATATCGGTATAGTGAAGAGATTGGCAACAGGGCTAGTACTCCAGAGTTTTATCTTTGTAGTCTGGGGACGGAGGCCGGCCAGGCCTTGGGCCGTCGCAGCTTCAACCCGAGTCCCCAACAGTGGGGAGTCGAGGAAGGACTATGGCATATAGTAAGCTCGGCTACGACCCAGCGCCTCCAACAGTGGGGAGCTGAGGACGGAGTATGCTATAGTCTTAGCTTCCAGAGACCCGTAGCTAAATTACTTGTGCAGTTGCGGATCACTGTGTTTCATCCTGCGTCTTGTGAGACTCGACTGTCATCACCGCCAACCAGGGCTCCAGCTGTGGATTTGGAAAGGATTGGCAGACGGTCCTGGGACCCTTGCAGTTGTCAGGTAATTGTAGGGTACATCAACTGCAACTGGGCTCTCCAACAATGGAGGGCCCAGGAGAAAACTGCGAGTTAAAGTCGTAATTCCACCACAACCTAGTTCTCTCAAAGGGGATCTATTTGAGGCTGTAGCCCATTGACGGTTGCCAAGCTGTTTCTTAGGAAACTGCAGCAGGGAGGAAGTACCTCTGTGTGCCCTGAGAGTTGCAGCAAGGAGGAAGCGCCGCTGCGTTCCTTGATGCTGGGCCGCAGCTGCAAGGCATGTGACTTGAGGGCTGCAGCGGAAACACTGCTGAACCCATTAGGCACCGACTACCTGATAGATGCAGCAGGGGGGTAGGGTGGGGCCTGCCGGGCTCCAGATCCTGGCACCTGCTGCTGTTATGTCATCATGTAATGGCCACTGAGGGCACCTGGCCCCAGCTGTACTGTGCGGAGCTAAGGAGGAGGGAAGGGGGGGGGGAAGCGTGTGGAGCTGCAGCAGGGAGGAAGCCCTGCTCGGCTCCGCTGTACAGTGTGTGCATAGTGAAAACTTTACGTTTATAGATGCGTTAGCCCACTGAGCCACCTCATCTATTATAATGGCCGCCACTGCTCGTGTGGGAGCTGTAGGGAAGTCTTTACTGAAGTTAAGGGGCTCCTGTTCTATATCAGGGCTCCCTAACCTCAGCACCCTATGCTCCTAATCCCCAGTACAACTCCCTGAGTGCTCTAATTGCAGCTCAGGGCTTGTATGGGCAGAGGGGGGGGGGGGGGGTCTGTGGCCAAAAAGGCGCGCATGAAATCTCGCAATGAGCGAGAGGCGGCAGGAATAGCCGTCCTGCCCCCTGTGCAGCTCCAGTCCGCCCCCTCCATGACGCTATCCGCGTCATTTTAATCATCCAGAAGGCGGGCCGGGGGCGGGAAAAGAGGCGGCGGCTCCGCGCTAGGCCGAAGCCGCGGCCTCAAGTAAAAAAGAGGCCGCAAATGATCGCAGGCCGGCGCGGAGGTCCAGTCCGGGACCGGAACGGATTTGGACCCGGCTGAACCCCAGGGGCTGTGGCCACATGAGCGCTGGCACAGAGCAGCCCCTCCATCAGAAGAACCCAGAGGACTGGGTCTCCTGGAAGTGGAGGAGAGGGTGGCAACCCCCATCAGGAGAACTGGGTCTCCTAGAGTCCAGGTACTGTTCTGGCTCCTGCTCACAGTATGGGCCCCTTCAGGAGAGAGCAGCGAAGGCTGATCTCCTGGAGCAGGGTCGCAGCCCCCATCAGGAGAACCCAGGGGACTGGGTCTCCTGAGGTCCAGGTACTGTGCTGGCTCTGTAAGGAGCCCAGAAAAACTGGTGCTCCTGCCCACACTATGGGCCCCCTCAGGAGAGAGCAGCAAAGCTGATCTCCTGGAGTGAGGGAAGAGATGTTGCAGCAGGTGGTAGCCCCCATCAGGAGAACCCAGGGGGACTGGGTAGCAGAGGCTGTGAGCAGCCTTGGGGGACCCTGCAGCCGAGGGAATTGCCATGTACCAGACAGTGCTATGGAAGGCACCTAAGGCTGGTGACTCAACCCAAGTTCCCAGCCAGGGGGAATGGGGAGGGCATCTGTAGATCCCATGGGCCCCAATACTGCAACCCAGATGTTACCTGGTGCAGTCATGTTGTCTCCATTTTCCCATGGGAGCCGAGGATCGGGGCCCCCTTCTTTTTGCCGGTTTTTGTTTCCAAGTGTCTTGCTGCTTGCGGTGGGGACATGGGGCATTTATGCGACCCAGAGCCCCATTTGTGGGGACTGGGGAGGAATGCGGGCCTCAGAACCGGCAGGTCTGGAAATCACTTTAACCCTGCACCTCCAAGAGTGGAGGGCCGAGGAAGGAATAGCCCTTATCTGACAAAATAGCTCAACCCAGAGGCTCAACTATGGAGTCTGGGGAGGTATCTGTGGTCGACATGTCCCTTCAAAAGCAAAAATGCAGCTTCAAAGTAAAATAATAAAGAAATAGTAAGAACGTGTGCCTCCTTACAGACACTAAGCAAAAACTGGAGAAGCACTTCCTGCTCCAGGGTGTATAACTGCATAGGAGGAGCCACTAACTCTTTTGCAGATTCTGCCTAGTGTCGCCTCCTAGTGGACAGCAGCATAACACCCACGGTCTGTGTCCCCCAATGAGGCGAAGGAGAAAAGCAGCATTTTACACTGCAGCATGAAGCAGGAGATATCATAAAGAGCTGCAGCATAAGAGGATCCGCAGGTGTCAGATCGCAGCAGAACAACGCAGACGTATATATGCTAATTATTTCATACTTTGCAATGCAAATGGTTAAATGTGCATGTCCATCTTCACATTATTATCTGGAGGAGCTGCTGGGCAGGACAACTCACCGCATCATCTACCCCTAAAACGTAAGTGTGCCCTGGTACATATGGGAGTGATCATCCATCACTCAGGGGACGGCTACAGCTATGTTTTGGAGATCCTCATCAGAATTTGTTTTCTGCCCATTTCCAAGAGGAAAGCAAAAAAAAAAAATTCTCATCACACCCCCCCTCCCCCAGTGCCGCACTGTACATGATGGGCAGTGTCACAGGTACCAACAATGATGTTGGCAATGTCTTATGTTAGCACAGCTTCCAACCCAAGATGGCATCACCCATCCCTAAGACATCCCCGAATTCACTAGAGGTACCGTCACACGGCACGACATTGCTGGTATCTCACGGGTTTGGAGGCGTACCGTCGTTGTGACCTCATTGCGTGTGACTCCAACAAGTTGCTACAATAAATCGTTGGATCGGAGTTGACAGGTTTACCAACATGTGGGAGAACCCGACTATCTCAACTCCAGCAACCTGCTGCATTGCTCTGTGTGACACCGCGATAACGATGTCGTGGACGACTTGGCCCATTCACAGCAATGAGCAGGGCTCATTCGCGGGGTTTGTGAGAGATACCTGCTCACAATATCGTTGGTGAGTTGTCCACGATATCTAGACGTGTGACATCTCACCAGCGATATTGAAATGATGTCAACAACGACCGTGCGCCCCCGAGATCATTGCCAACATCATTTCAACGTCGTGCCGTGTGACGGAACCTTTAGACTGCCTCTGATAAACTGGAACGGTTCTGGCACATCCAGGATTGTGCAGTCCCAGCAAGTCTAAAATAGCAAATTAGCTTCTACTCCAAGAGCGTCCTGCAAGACCATGCGTAACCCTAACCGTAATGTGAGGGGTTACCATTATCAGCCAAGCCTGAGACACGGATTCGTTCTGCAGTGATCCAATCGTCCCTGCTGGATCTCTCCATAGGAAGATGGTTCTAGATGTGACATAATTATTGTCAGTGACATTGCCTCCCGGAGATAGAGAAGGCAACAATTATACCTCCTCCATGAGATGGAGCAAGGAGCTGCACCGGGCGCTTGTACGGGACCTTTCACCCATCAGCATTTAATGTTGGGAGCATTGAAAGCTGAACATCTGAGGATCAGTTGATCATCAGCGGCTTCAGCATTATATATTGTCACCTTGAAACATCTAACTCTGGATCTCCATTGTTTCACATTGTGTCACTTTCAGTCTAGTGAAAACCAACAGATGACACATTGCAAACGTCAAGGGCCTGTCACACGTGTCAATGTCGCCCGCGATATCGCTCATGCGTCACAAATTATTAATCGCCTGAGCGATGTGGAATTATCGCAGGTAAGATGTCACACGCGTCAATATGACCCAGCGATGCGGTGATGTCGCCATCTTGCGAGCGATTTTATTTAGTCGCTTGTACGTTGTCAAAATAGAAAATACATCGCTGAGTTTAGTGTCACACGCAGCGATGCACAAGGTCTACTGAGCGATGAGCGACAGGTTTTACATCTGGCAGTGAAACCTGCGATCGTCGATCAGCGACATATCGCTGGTTGCATCGCTTGGTCACACGCTTCAATGTCGCTCCTGCGTCACTTTTACGTCGCTTGAGCGACTGAAAATCCGTGACGTACGAGCGACATTGACAGTGATATCGACGCGTGTGACATCCCCTTTACAGCCACACAGTGCACAGATACAGCAGAATAAATGTACATTCTGGGCCTATACTACTGAGCGACTACAGTGCGGCACGTCTCACCTGAACCTCCCGACCGCCGAGGCTTTTAACAAACCGGTCTGTTCTTTGCTTCAGCTCAGACATGACGGGATTTGACCGCACACCTGATAATGTCTTGTCCCTCCTGGAGCTTCTTCTCCATCATACTGAACCCGTCCAGCAGCTGATACAGGGAGAGCGCGATGTGGCTGCCAGAAAACTGAGGATATACAGGAATGGCCATGAATAGGAATAAAGGGAGGGGCGCTCTCATGTCTTCATTCAGTTTGCTGTGTGAAGCCATCAGTGATTCCGCACTATGGATTAATGTAGTGGTCACCTGAAGCCATAAGTAAAGCTGGTTTCACACTTGCAGTCAGGTGTGATCAGGCTAAAAACGCGTCCGACCGCATACGGGTTTGTTTGTTCAACTGCAGCGTTTCTTGTGCCTGATCGACACTTGGATCAGACAAACTGCTGTGGTTGCATCCGTTTTTCTGCCTGATCCATCGGAAAGTTTAAACTTTACATAAGACACACCTGATGGGTGTTTAGAGGGGTTCAGGGCATGCTCATTCTGGCTGGATCCAGCCTATTCTATATTTTGCCACAGTGCACCACATCCGGTGATATCAGGCTTTATAGTGAGCTGCAGAACTGCAAGTTTGTCGTCCCAGGGAGGAGGTAAAAAAAAAAAATCATTTGTTAGGATCCAGCAGAAACCTAATGCCACAGCATGTGCCTGCGTCCTCATTCTAAGTTTATGGAGACAGGCCTCATCAGGTCGCATAGGGTTTAGGGCGAATTAGGACGCTGGTAAGTAACCGTGTCTACAGGACTACATAGCTACTATTCAGATAATTGGCCATGTAATATACTGGCGGCTCGAGTCTATTAGAGCAGTGCAACAACTAACGTGTCAAACAAACACATTTCGTGTGGGCTCCTTCAGGGGCCTGAGCTCAAGAAGAATCCCATGCGAAACGTGCATCAGGGCATTGCAGCACACACTCCGGACATGGGTAAAAAGCTTCCACTAATTTAACATGTTTTTATTTGGGTTGTTATACTTTTCAACCTTTGTTATACCATAGTGGGCGTTATATATACTGTTTTTCATCCCAAATAGCTTTACAGTCTTATTCATCTGTATAATTGTTCAGTGGAACGTGCATCTGTCAATACCCAGTGCTCTTCACTTTTTTGTGCTCTAGCTGAGAGCCTCATACCTAACTATAATGGGATTTATTTTCACTTCTCTTATTGACACTATTTATGGTTGCAGTTTTTGTCTCCAGCATTTTACATTAGCATCAATCAATCTATATTTTATATTTGGAGGTTGTGACTGGATAATATTTTAGTTTATTCTGGAATTCTCGCCCTTTTTTCTAGTGATTATTTCAGTTCAGAGCGGCTTATTCTCTAAATTATATAACAATGCTGTAAGCTGTGGGTATTCCCCTGTAATGAGATAGATCCATATTCCACAAAAGAGGCCTATATATTAGCAGGTATTGTGCAACTACCGCTGGATACTGTTAGATTGATATGGGACCCGCTGCTGGGAGCCCCACAGATCGCCAAAAGGGGGACTTGTGTACCCCACTCTTCCAAGGCTGCAGGACCGCCGTTGTGTGGCCAGGAGGAGTTCAATGGAGACCGGCTACTGCATTTAAGATTAAGACACAGAACAGACCTGAAGATAATCCCGTGCAACCCTCAGCGATCCTCACCAGTGTCAGACTCACTGTGTAAATGCTCCTGTCAGTCGTCCCTTCCCAAGGGAGGAATGGGGTCTTCCTCCAGCAGTGCTATAGTGTGCCGCACCGCTGTAATCAGACAGGGAACAGATCTGCCCCATTCTGATGATCAGTGCGGGTCACTGCTCTGTATACTCTTCCCCGTCCTCCCCTGTCCAGGAGATGAGGTACCTACTGACCCAGAGCAGCTCTGTACACTGTGCTGTCATTCTTGGGTACCGCAGTGCGACTCCCATTGAAGTGAATGTGATCTGAGCTGCAAAAGTAGCGTGATCCTCCAAACAGTGAACGGAGCCGCCAGGGAGACATCCCATGTCTATCCAAGAAAGGGTCCAGAATACCTGAACCCTAATCTGAGACAAGCTCTGCAAAGGATATGTACACCTCTGGGAGAAATATATATATGCATAAAATATTATATTATATATATATATATATATATATATATATATATATATATATATATATATATATATATATATATATATATATATATATATATATATATATAATATATATATATATATATATATATATATATAATGAGGAAGGACAGAAAATCACCCCACAGGGGGCGAGGAGGTAGATTTTTAATATAATATACATAGGTGTCTCTTTTCTTTTTTTTCTTGCTTAAAGCAGTTTCCCCACAAAGTTGATTTTAATCAATAGATCTTGGAATAATAATAATTTCCACAATTATATGAGTTTAATAAAAATGTTCCTGTAGTGGATATGTCTGACCGTACAGGGACATGATCTGATCACACCACATTTCCTGTGCTGAGATCATCTTATATATGTGTCCCTGCTATGTACTGTGTAATGGATGTGTCTGACTGTACAGGGACATGATCTGATCACACATTTCCTGTGCTGAGATCATCTTATATATGTGTCCCTGCCCAGGAGATGCAGACCATGTCCCTGTACGGTCAGACACATCCATTACACAGTACATAGCAGGGACACATAAAACATGTTCCAAATTATTATGCAAATTGGTTTTAAGTGTCACAGTTTTTTTTTTTTTTTCAATGAAACCCATTGATGGTATTGTGTCTCAGAGTTCTTTGGATCACTGAAATCAATCTCCGATATCGGTGATAATTAGTTTGGCAAGTGAGCCCAATAAACGGAAAATTATGTGTTCCACAATATTACGCAGGCCACAGTTTTCAAGTAACATGGGAAAGAAAAAGGATGTCTCTGCTGCCGAAAAGCAACAAATAGTGCAATGCCTTGGACAAGGAATGAAAACATTTGATATTGCACGAAAACTTAAGGTGATCATCGTACTGTGAAGACATTTGTGGCGGATTCTGAGCACAGATGTGTTTGTGCAGATAAAGGCTGAATGAGGAAGGTTTCTGCCAGGCAAGTTCATCAGATTAAGAGAGCAGATGCTAAAAAGGCCTTACAAACCAGCAAACAGATATTTGAAGCTGCTGGAGCCTCTGGAGTCCCTCGAACCTTAAGGTGTAGAATCCTTCAAAGGCTTGTTGTGGGGCATAAACCTACTATTCGGCCTCCCCTAAACAGTGCTCACAAGCAGAAACAGTCGAAGTGGGACCAGATATACATGAAGACTAATTTTCAAACAGTCTTGTTTACTGATGAGTGCCGAGCAACACTGGAAGGTCCAGATGGATGGAGTAGTGGATGGTTGGTGGATGCCACCATGTCCCAACAAGGCTGCGACGTCAGCAAGGAGGTGGAGGAGTCATGTTTTGGGCCTGAATCTTTGGGAAACCGCTGGTAGGCCCCTTTAAGATTCCTGAAGGTGTGAAAATGACCTCTGCAACGTATATGAAGTTTCTGACAGATTAAAAACGTGCCTTCAGGAGCAAAATCATCCTCATGCATGTCAATACACCATCTCATGCTACAAAGAATACCTCTGTGCCATTGGCTGCTATGGGCATAAAAGGAGATAAACTCATGGTGTGGCCACCATCTTCCCCTGACCTCAACCCTATAGAGAACCTTAGGAGTATAATCAAGCAAAATATCTATGAGGGTGGGAGGCAGTTCACATCAAAACAGCAGCTCTGGGAGGCTATTCTGACATCATGCAAAGAAATACAAGCAGAAACTCTCCAGAAACTCACAAGTTCAATGGATGCAAGAATTGTGAAGGTGAGATTAAAGAAGGGTTCCTATGTTAACATGTAACTTGGCCTGTTAGGATGTTTTGGAGTTAAAAAGAGAATTTTGTTTACGTACCGTAAATTCTTTTTTCTTGAATCATCAATGGGAGA
This sequence comes from Allobates femoralis, assembly GCA_033576535.1. NCBI lineage: Eukaryota > Metazoa > Chordata > Amphibia > Anura > Aromobatidae > Allobates > Allobates femoralis. The sequence goes on from JARQOC010000006.1 coordinate 35,894,049, forward strand.
CCCAGACAATGGGGTTTAGGGCGCTGCCCTCCGGAGGTCACACTAGGTACTACAAGTTTGTAGCACCGCCTCCTCCGCTTATAAACCCCCACCGTAGGAGACATCCTCAGTTTAGTCCATAAGCTGCGAGGAGAAATAAACCACACCCGAAACATCGGGAAGAATGCCGTGCACAGACGGTGTAACAACCCGGAAACACTGTCTCAACAGAGAACAGATCAAATGCAAACATGCAACGGAACAACTGGGTGGGTGCTGGGTCTCCCATTGATGATTCAAGAAAAAAGAATTTACGGTACGTAAACAAAATTCTCTTTTTTCTGATCATCATAATGGGAGACCCAGACAATGGGGATGTCCTAAAGCAATACCCCAGGGCGGGAAGAGTTCCTCAACAAGACGGATAACACATGGTTCCCTTTTAAAGGTGGGCAACCGCCGCCTGGAGAACCCGCCTGCCCAAACTCGCATCCGCAGAGGCATGGGCATGCACCATATAGTGCTTAGAGAAAGTGTGCAGGCTGGACCAAGTGGCCGCTTGACACACCTGTAGAGCAGAAGCTCGATGTCGCAAGGCCCAAGAGGCACCTACAGCTCTAGTAGAGTGTGCCTTCAAACCCACCGGGAGAGGCAAACCAGAAGACCGGTAAGCCTCCTGAATGGGAGCCTTGATCCATCTGGCCAAGGTCGACTTTGAAGCCGCGGACCCCTTACAGCGACCCATCGTGAGGACAAATAAGGAATCCGAACTCCTAAAGGAGGCGGTCCTGGACACATAAATGCGTACAGCTCTCACGAGATCCAGAGTATGGAGGTCGCGCTCAACCTGATGAACGGGAGCGGGGCAAAATGATGGGAGAACAATCTCCTGGTTCAAGTGGAAAGTTGAAACCACCTTCGGCAAAAATTCAGGCCGTGGGCGCAACACCACCTTGTCCTGGTGAACCACCAGAAAGGGTGACTTGCACGAGAGTGCAGCCAATTCTGAGACCCTTCTCAGAGACGTAATCGCCACCAGAAAGACCACCTTCTGGGACAGACGAGAGAGAGAGACGTCTCTCAGTGGCTCAAACGGCGGTTTCTGCAGTGTCGTCAGGACCATGTTTAGGTCCCAAGGGTCCAGAGGTCGTCTATAGGGCGGGACCACCCGAGACACCCCCTGCAGAAATTGACGTACCTTCGGGAGGAGCGCCAAGCGCCTGTCAAACAACACTGAAAGTGCTGATACTTGACCTTTCAGAGAGCCAAGGGATAATCCCAACTCCAACCCCGACTGTAGGAAGGCCAGCAATGTCGGGATAGACAAAGGCCACGGTGAGCGGCCACCAGAGGCACACCAGGTAAAAAAGATTTTCCACGTTCTGTGGTATATCTTCCTGGAAACAGGTTTCCTTGCCCGATTCATAGTGGCAACCACTGTAGGAGAGAAACCTCTGGATGTCAGCAGCCAGGCCTCAAGAGCCATGCAGTCAATCTGAGGGCCCTGGAATTGAGGTGGAAGAATGGCCCTTGCGCGAGTAGATCTGCGCGTTCTGGAAGAGCCCACCTGTGTCCGCCTGACAGTTGCCACAGGTCCGGGTACCAAGACCTCCTGGGCCAATCTGGAGCCACTAGAATGGCCACTCTGCATTCTGTCCTGATCTTCCACAGGACCCTGGGAATCAGAGCCAGAGGCGGAAACACATATGGCAGCTGGAATCTGGACCAGCTCAGAATCAGGGCGTCCGCCCCCAGAGACTGGGGATCCCAAGATCTTGCCATGTATTGGGGCACCTGATGATTCAGCCGTGAGGCCATCAGATCCACGTCCGGAGTGCCCCACCTGCCGCAGATGTCCCGAAAGACGTCTGGATGTAGAGACCACTCTCCGGCGTCCATCCCCTGTCGGCTCAGGTAGTCGGCCTCCCAGTTCTCGACCCCTGGGATGTAAACTGCGGAGATCAGGCAGCCGTTTTCCTCCACCCAGAGTAGGATGCGGTGGACTTCGGCGAGGGCCTGAGCACTTCTGGTCCCTCCCTGATGATTTATGTAGGCGACGGCCGTCGCATTGTCGGACTGTACCCGAATGGGCTGTCCTGACAGGAATTTCTGAAACGCCAGTAGCGCCAGATAGACCGCCTTGATCTCCAGAACGTTGATCTGCAACGCCGACTCCGACTGAGTCCAGAGGCCTTGAGCCCTGTGGTGCAAGAACACCGCCCCCCAGCCCTTCAGACTGGCGTCGGTGGTCACCACTAACCATGACGGTTTTAGGAAGGACCGGCCCCGTGACAGGTGAAGTGGCTGGAGCCACCACTGTAGAGAGTCCCTGGTTGGTTGTGACAGTGTCACCAGCCGATTCAGAGAGATCGTCCTCTTGTCCCATCTGCGAAGAATCTCCAGCTGGAGAGGACGGAGGCGAAACTGTGCGAACGGCACCGCCTCTATCGCCGCTACCATGCGACCCACCAGTCTCATCAATACCCGTAGGGATGACTGTGGAGACAGGAGGACATTCTGCACTCCTGATTGGATCGCAAGCTGCTTGGCTTGAGGTAGGGACACCAGGCCGAGTCCGTGTGGAAGTCCATGCCCAGATATGTCAATGACTGGGTCGGAACCAGGGTCGACTTCTGAATGTTGATAAGCCACCCGAACCGTTCCAGGGACTTCATGGTCACCTCCAGGCTTACCCGACAAAGGTCTTCCGATGGCGCCCTGACCAACAGGTCGTCCAAATAGGGTATGACGGCGTGTCCCTGCGCATGCAGGAGAGCCATCATGGAGGCCATCACCTTTGTGAACACCCGTGGTGCTGAGGCTAGCCCGAATGGCAGTGCCACAAATTGGAAGTGCTCTTCCCCCACTGCGAATCTCAACCAGCGCTGATGAGCTGGTGCAATGGGGACGTGAAGGTAAGCGTCCCTGATATCGATGGACGCTAGGAAGTCTCCCTGTGACACAGCCGCGATCACTGAGCGCAGGGATTCCATGCGGAACTTCCGAACCAACACGTGACGGTTGAACAACTTGAGGTCCAAAACCGGGCGAAAAGAGCCGTCCTTCTTTGGGACAATAAAGAGGTTGGAGTAAAAACCCCTGAACCTCTCTTCCGTGGGCACAGGGACCACCACTCCGTCTCTGCGGAGTCCCTCCAACACCAGGTAAAAAGCCTGAGCCTTTTCTGGAGATGGAACCGACCGATGGAATCGGTGTATTGGTTGTGACGTCAGCTCTATCCTGTAACCTCTTGAGACTACGTCTCGAACCCACTGATCTTGAATGTGAAGAAGCCACTTGTCCTGAAAGCGGGACAGGCGGCCCCCCACCTGTGGGGAGGCAGGATGAAATAGCGAGTCATGTCGAAGCGGGCTTGGGGTGGCAGCCGCTGCCCCCGCCGGCTTCTTCTGACGACTCTTGGAACGCCACTGAGTAGCAGGCTTGCCCCCTCGGTCTGAGCGAGTGGACGCCGTTGATGACTGTGAACCGGAGCGAAAGGACCACTGCTTAGGGTTCCTTTTCACGGTGTACCGTGGCTTAGGCTTATTCTGCGGTATCTTAGACTCAGCAGAATCCTTTATCAATTTGTCCAGTTCGGTGCCAAAAAGCCTGTCACCAGCGAACGGAAGATTTTGTAAAATCTTCTTAGATGTGGCATCTGAGTCCCAGAGACGCAGCCACAATAGCCTGTGGATCGCAATTGCATTGGCCGAGGCCACAGCAGAGCGAGTGGCAGTTTCCAAAGATGCCGTCCTGGCATAGTCCGCATAGGCCCTTGCTCTCTCAGTGAGAGCCAGGACCTCTGGACTGGACCTAGCTAGATCAGTGATACCATCCAAACAGATAGTGATCGCTTGTAGGGTCCAGACTGCGGCAAAATTAGGGGCAAACGAAGACCCACAGCCTCATAGGAAGACTTGGCGAGTTGCTCGACCTGTCTATCAGTAGCATCCTTCAACGAGGAGCTATCAGAGGCAGAAAACAAGGAGCGCGCAGCAATCCTAGTCATGGAAGCATCCACCTTGGGAGACTGCGACCATTCCTGGAGCGCCTCCTGGGGAAAGGGAAAGCGATTGTCCTTAGTTTTACGGACATAACGCCGCCCAGGATGCAACCTGGGAGCTTTAATCACCCTTCCGAAATTAGTGTGGTCCATGAAGGAGCCACTTGGTCTAGCCTCTGGCCGCAGCCATTGATAGATCTCCTTGGGGTGTACAGTCACCTCCTCAGGAGGAGTGACAAGACGCAATGTCTCATTGATGGAGGACACCAGATCCTCCACCCCATCTGGAGGTTCAGACATAGACCCAAGAGTAGAACCCCCATCATCCTCCTCACCATCAGAGGAACGCTCCTCCTCAGAGAGAGTCTGGAGCTCAGGAGAAGCCTCACGGGCTCGCTTAGGGGGTCTTACAGCAGAAGTAAGAGACACCCGGGGGTAACTAGGAGGAGTAGCTGGGTTCTCCAGTCTCCTATGCAGTGCCTCCAGGGTTTGCGACATGGAGGACATCTGGGACAGCAGAGATTCATTGATCTTATTCTGCGTTTCCCATGGCCCTGGGATCACCTGAACCTCAGGGTATAATCCCGGATTTGCAGACTCAATAGTAGCAGATCGGGCCTCTGGGCGTCCGCAGTTATTGCAGGACCCCTCCACCAGTGTCCCGTTGCATGTAGTACAGACAATGGTGGCCACCGCCGCCTTAGCAGCATGCTTCCCAGCTGAGGACATCTCCACAGTGAGGGGAATATAAGCCAAGTTTACAAACAAACCGGGAATCCCGGTGGCTTACCGACCGCAGTAAAGCGGTAGGAGGAAGCGGTGTGTGTGTGTGACCTCCGCGAGTTCCGGTCTCCCTTGCAAGTGCAGACACGCGCTGCAGTTCAGATCCCAGCCGGGAAGTGAGGGAGAAGATGGCCGCCGACAGTGAAGATGTGGGCGGAGCCAGGAACACGCGGGAAGAACACACAACACGCCCAGCGGTGATGTCACCCTAAGGGCTGCCTCCTCCTCCTCCAGACTGCCTCAGCAATGGAGGTGCCGGAGCCCGCAGCGCGGGAAACGAGAGTGAATATCACCACACACACTCTCAGACTGCATGTACACATAAAAACACCTGCAGTCTACAGCCTCAGCCCCTGTGAAACACAGGGCGGTCAGCCAGGGAGACCCCAGCACAGGGTCACCGCCAGAACCGCGGACCCGAGGGTAACCGCGCGGTCTGAGTGTCATGACACCACAGTGACAGACACTACCCCCAGGCACACAGGAGACACACCAGGTGCCTCAGTGCCGGTCCGGTCTGTAAGCACCTTTAGGGAGGCCTCGGACGGGGGTACAGCACCAGTCCGGAGTGTAAGCACCATTTAGGGAGGCCTCGGACTGGGCTGGCTCCGTCCGGTCTGTAAGCACCATTTAGGGAGGCCTCGGACGGAGCGGAGCTGTGCAAGGCTCCAGGCTCCCCCTATCCAGAGCCTCCATGGAGGGATGGAAAGGAAAGGAGCACGACAGCGTACCGGGAGAACACTAAAGTGTCCAGGCTAAAAACCCTCCGGTACCTCCACCAGCGTGTTCCACAAGGGTGAGCGGGGAGGCTGTCGAGGGTCCCGAATGGGACCATTTTACCTTGTCTTCATACGCCATCACGTAAGTTGTGAGAATGCAGTGAAGTGCAAGCAAAGCGTGATCCTCCGAGCACACTAAGTTTAAAACTGAGGATGTCTCCTACGGTGGGGGTTTATAAGCGGAGGAGGCGGTGCTACAAACTTGTAGTACCTAGTGTGACCTCCGGAGGGCAGCGCCCTAAACCCCATTGTCTGGGTCTCCCATTATGATGATCAGAAAATAGCTTTTTATTTCAGTGACTGTGACCTCCTAATGCTGCAAATTCAACAAATGAGCATTTCCAGTTCTTTAAAACATATCAAATGTTTAGAAACTCTCCTGTGCCTAATAATGTGGAACAGTGAATTTAGAGTCTTTTAATTATGAAGATGATACTGTTATCATTGGGAGGTTTCTTCAATAAAATTCGATGTATACTCTAACGGGTGATGACTTTTATTACACTGACTGTCATTTGCACTGACCATTTAGGAAAATCAGAGAAAAAACATTTGCATAATAATTTGGAACATGGTGTATATACACATATATAAGATTATCTCAGCACAGGAGATGTGGTATGATCAGATCATGTCCCTGTACAGTCAGACACATCCATTACACAGTACATAGCAGGGACACATATATAAGATGATCTCAGCACAGGAAATGTGGTATGATCAGATCATGTCCCTGTACAGTCAGACACATCCATTATACAGTACATAGCAGGGACACATATATAAGATTATCTCAGCACAGGAGATGTGGTATGATCAGACCATGTCCCTGTACGGTCAGACACATCCATTACACAGTACATAGCAGGTACACATATATAAGATTATCTCAGCACAGGAGATGTGGTATGATCAGACCATGTTCCTGTACGGAAGTTACTTCAGGGGAAATGGTGTATCAGTGTCCGCGCTGCTGAAATCCCAAGAACACGATCCGGAAACCATATGTAGGTTGCATCAATCATCCATTTATTCCTTTTCCTACGCGTTTCAGCACTGTCCTAGTGCCTTCCTCAGGGATATTACATATCAGCTCTTAAGGTTTATATAGCTCCTGTACATGGCAAATGGCATAAAATACGTTCTGAAATTCGCTGCGGAAAAGTAAATAAAACCTTCAGTAGTTTCAGAACGTTTTTTATGCCATTTGTTAAGTCAGATTTTTATCAACTTGTATATCATTGTACGATGTAAAATGCTCCACAGAAACTTGTTTTTACTGTTTTTGGAGCCAAAAATTAGGCCCCTCCCACTTTGATGGCGATTTTGACATCAAATTGGGCTCCGCCCACTTTGATAACGATTTTGACATCAAATTGGGCTCCACCCACTTTTATGACGATTTTGACATCAAATTGGGCTCCGCCCACTTTTATGACGATTTTGACATCATCAAATTGGGCTCCCCCACTTTGATGACGATTTTGACATCATCAGCATGTGTTAACACACCCCTAAATGCCATGTACGGAAGCTATATAAACCTTGTTAAGAGCTGATATGTAATATCCCTGAGGAAGGCACTAGGACAGTGCCGAAACGCGTAAGAAAAGGAATAAATGGATGATTGATGCAACCTACATATGGTTTCCGGATCGTTTTCTTGGGATTTCAGCAGCGCGGACACTGATACACCATTTCCCCTGAAGTAACTTCTGGATGATTCCCACGTGCATGTGGAAGGTGAAAGTCCTGCAGCAGCTGCATTTAATGCTAAATGCTTTTACACCAGTTGTGGGTCTCACAACTGTGCTAGGTGAGTGAATTCATACCCACCACATACATTAGTGTCACTAGTGATAGGGCACTATTGCGCCTCTTGTTCCCCCCATTTTTTACTTTGATACATGTTCCTGTACGGTCAGACACATCCATTACACAGTACATAGCAGGGACACATATATAAGATTATCTCATAACAGGAACATTTTTAGGAAACATCAATTATGGAAATTATTATTATTCCAAGATCTATCTATTAAAATCAACTTCGGTCATGGGAAAACCTCTTTAAGCCATTCACATGCACTGGTACATATTGAACCTTTTGCCAAATTTTTGAACCCCCTAGGTCACTCAATACCAAGTGCAAACGCTTGATCAGCTTTGGATTCATTGTTAATCACCTTTGTTAAAAGTATCAGTGACATCCCGTGCCACAGGGGCAGGCAGTACATAGAGTGGGGCATCATCGGGCAGTAGCCCTCTCTCAGATTGGCATCAAGAAATACCCGCCTCGTATTGGTGGATTCTGGCACTGGGCCAACCAGAGTCTTCAAACTGTCCTCCGCTATCTACAGGAGAGAAATAGAGGACGGCATTACTCAAGAGTCTCCAATCTATAGGGAGGCGGCCATTACTCTACAGGGGGACACTATGGGAAGGTTACCTGGATTTCAGTGTCACCAAGACTGGACACCGACGAGTCGTCATCTCTCCAGCTGCTGCCACCTTTCCAAGGACAATAGTCAGGTTAGGTACGGACACATAGACGGGGTAGTACCACTGCAAAACAAGGACAGCTTAACCCCTGCCCACCCCAGACACTTCTTAAAGGGTAAAAAAATATATTATATATATAAATAATTTACAAGTAGAAAACTGCACAGCACTCACAGACTAGTGTGAACTGGTGCAAGCAAAGACGCAGGGTCAAATAATTTGAAAAAAATTCTTGCAGCACACAGCTACTACCAATGATGTACAAATGTTATAAGCTATATGTATTTGAGGAAAAAGTTTAAAAACTTACATTTTTAAACTTTTTCCTCAAATACATATAGCTTATAGCATTTGTACATCATTGGTAGTAGCTGTGTGCTGCAAGAATTTTCTTTCAAATTATATAAGTAATTTACATATATATGTTCATAAAAATAAAATGAAAAAAAAAATGTAAAAATAATAGAATTTAAGATGAATAACATATACACACTTGTGTTCCATTTTTATCATTTTATCCTTATTATAAATTGAAATTATATAATATATAAATATATATATTTTCTCTTCAATATATTATATATATATACATATATAAATAAAAAGAAAAAAAATGTATATATTTTGTATATATCTTCACTGAGTGGGTACAATTGCTATACTCCCAGCCTACAGCCAAAATTAGAATTAATGGTGCGCTGTCTCCGTCATTACAATGGGGACCAGACAGGGCTGTCCGCTGTCGCCGCTTCTCTTCGCAATGGCAATAGAGCCAATGGCCGCAGTGATTAGGAAAACTCGGGAAGTCCAGGGGTTTAATATGGGAGAATAGAAGAAAAAAATTGCTTTGTATGCAGATCTATTATTGTTCCTGGGAGATCCGTCTGAATCATTGAGTTGTGTCATGCACATAAGTGAAAGGTTTGGGGCAGTGTCAGGGCTGCAGATAAACTGGTTCAAATCTGTCCTCTTTAAGTGGATGGGGAGGTGGAGTGGACGGATAAAGACCAGGGGGCAAACAAATTACAATGTAAAGAAGTGTTCAAATACTTGGGTGTACAGGTGTCTTTGCCGATCTCGGACTACCTACACATTAACTTATCACCATTACCGTACTTAAAATACTGAAAACTAAAATAGATATGGATTAAATTGCACTTAACGGTGGTGGGAAGGAGCAATCTTTTAAAAATGACCTTGATACCTAAGCTCCTGTATGTTCTGCATAACGCCCCAATGTGGATATCAAAGAGGAATTTTAAAGAGGACCTGTCTCCAACTATACATGGTGATCTAATTACAGCCCTGAATGCAGCATGTCTGCTGCATCCAGGCAAGGGGTCCCCCAGCCCTTGAGCCCCCCTGTACCCCGAGATAATACACTTTCAAAACTTGCATAGTGGAGCCAAATAGGAGGTGGCTTGTGGCTGGAGCCAAAGGGCAGTTTCACACCTCGTGCATGGTTAATCCGCCCACCGCCGCCTCCCTGATGCCAATCATTGTCTCCCTTGCCTGCTGCATAGTACACAGAGCTTATTGCAGTGCTGGCCACTTTGCCCCGCCTCCTACGGTCAGGTCACCACCTTTCCCCGCTCCATGGTTAACATGGAGCAAGGTGGGTATAAGCGGCGATGTCACCGCAGGAGGCGGGGCGGCCGGCCGCCTCGCCTCCTGCTGTGACATCACCGCTTATACCCGCCCTGACAATGATTGGCATCAGGGAGGCGGCGGTGGGCGGATTAACGATACAGGTCCTCTTTAAATTTAGGACTCTGATATGGGGAAAGAAACAGGCAAGAATAAGGCTGGAGATCCTTCAGAGACCCAAAGACGAGGGAGGCTTAGCGTTGTACTTTCTGGCGGCACAGAGGTAGCACGTCAGAGGGCGGTCCTTTGTGGAGAGTAGTGGGTCTATTGAAAGAATACGGGAACATTCCATCGCTGACAGACCGCTGATGGAGGGCTTGGAGGGTGGTGATATAAACATTTTGGGGGAGAAAGTGCCCACGCTGGACCTCATACACAAAATCTGGATCACATTAAAGAAGGTGAGGGGGTGAAGGGTCTGACTAGATTAACACCCATCTGGAATAATAATAATAATAATACAAAAACTTGGTCCAATAGAGGAATGTAAATGTAGAGGAGTAATGTACATGTATCAAATACTGGAGGGGGAGGAACTTAAACCTTGTTCACAGTTACGGAGTGAATTTTTGCTACCAAAAACTGAATGGTTCCATTAGTGGCAGGTTAATCATGCAATTAAGTTTCAGAAAATCAAACAACGACTGGTAGTAGAAGCGGACTTGGTTCTGGACTATATTTGTCACTGGGGGAGGGGGGGATCTCAGGTATGTATAGAGACATATTACACGCATTCCTTCTTGGGCTCCCATTAAAAGCCAAGAGTAGATGGGAAGAGGAGGTAGGACACATAAGAGAAGACGTATGGGAAAACATCCTGGAATATGTGCCAAAGCTCTCTATGAGGGAGCCCGCTAGAATGTCTCACATTTACGTGATCCACAGGGTATATAGGTCCCCGCTGGTAATGCATAAGATGGGGTTAAGGGCAAATTCTGAATGCTCAAGATGTAGAGAGGCGGGTATCTTCCACATGATGATAAAAAATATATGTATATACACACACACACACACACACACAACACACAGAGCTACGAATGAAAAAAAATTCTAATTAAATACAAAATAATGAAAAAAAAATATATATAAAATTATATATTTCATTTATATAATTGTAACTTTAAATTCTAACTATTGTAAAAGTAAAGTAAAATACATTATATATATGGTATATCCAAATCAGTACCATTAAAATGGTGCTAAACACCTAACTAGTTTGTCATTATTATTATTATTATTTTCACAGATGTAAAAAAAAAAAAAAATACGAAGTTTGCACTTAAATTAAATATATAAGTAAAAAGATTTGTGTCACCATTTTTATTTAGACCAATAATTCCCCCCATTAATAGACTGAGCTGTGGGAGGTCTTGTGTTTTTGAAGCATGGTGAACTGTAGTATTTATTGGTGCATTTCTGTATTTTGAGATGGGGAGATACAGAACTTAAAATGTGCAAACAAAAATCATTTTTAAAGCACTAATAATAATAATAATAATATTTATTCACTTATATTAGTGTCATCATAATCCTCAGGGCTTTACAGACATGATCATCACTGTCTCCATTGAGGCTCACAATCTATATTCCTTATCTGTATGTCTTTGGAGTGTGGGAGGAAATTGGAGGAAACCCACAGAACACGGGGAGAATACACAAACTCCTTGCAGATCTTGTCCTTGGTGCGACTTGAACCCAGGATCCAAGGACTGCAAGGCAATAGTGCTAACCACTGGAGCCACCATACAGTGCTAACCACTGAGACACCATACAGTGCTAACCACTGAGACACCATACAGTGCTAACCACTGAGACACCATACAGTGCTAACCACTGAGACACCATACAGTGCTAACCACTGGAGTCACCATACAGTGCTAACCACTGGAGTCACCATACAGTGCTAACCACTGGAGTCACCATACAGTGCTAACCACTGGAGTCACCATACAGTGCTAACCACTGGAGTCACCACACAGTGCTAACCACTGGAGTCACCACACAGTGCTAACCACTGAGTCACCATACAGTGCTAACCACTGAGTCACATACAGTGCTAACCACTGGAGTCACCATACAGTGCTAACCACTGAGCCACCATACAGTGCTAACCACTGGAGTCACCATACAGTGCTAACCACTGGAGTCACCATACAGTGCTAACCACTGGAGTCACCATACAGTGCTAACCACTGGAGTCACCATACAGTGCTAACCACTGGAGTCACCATACAGTGCTAACCACTGGAGTCACCATACAGTGCTAACCACTGGAGTCACCATACAGTGCTAACCACTGGAGTCACCATACAGTGCTAACCACTGAGTCACCATACAGTGCTAACCACTGGAGTCACCACACAGTGCTAACCACTGAGCCACCACACAGTGCTAACCACTGAGCCACCACACAGTGCTAACCACTGAGCCACCATACAGTGCTAACCACTGAGCCACCACACAGTGCTAACCACTGAGCCACCACACAGTGCTAACCACTGAGCCACCACACAGTGCTAACCACTGAGCCACCACACAGTGCTAACCACTGAGCCACCACACAGTGCTAACCACTGAGCCACCACACAGTGCTAACCACTGAGTCACCACACAGTGCTAACCACTGAGCCAGAATACAGTGCTAACCACTGAGCACCATACAGTGCTAACCACTGAGCCACCATACAGTGCTAACCACTGAGCCACCATACAGTGCTAACCACTGAGCCACCATACAGTGCTAACCACTGAGCCACCATACAGTGCTAACCACTGAGCCACCATACAGTGCTAACCACTGAGCCACCATACAGTGCTAACCACTGAGCCACCATACAGTGCTAACCACTGAGCCACCATACAGTGCTAACCACTGAGCCACCATACAGTGCTAACCACTGAGGCACCGTACAGTGCTAACCACTGAGGCACCGTACAGTGCTAACCACTGAGGCACCGTACAGTGCTAACCACTGAGGCACCGTACAGTGCTAACCACTGAGCCACCACACAGTACTAACCACTGAGCCACCGTACAGTGCTAATCACAGAGCCACCATATACAGTGCTAACCACTGAGCCACCATACAGTGCTAACCACTGAGCCACCATATACAGTGCTAACCACTGAGCACCATATACAGTGCTAACCACTGAGCACATATACAGTGCTAACCACTGAGCCACCGTACAGTGCTAACCACTAGCACTGTACGGTGGCTCAGTGGTTAGCACTGTACGGTGGCTCAGTGGTTAGCACTGTATATGGTGGCTCAGTGGTTAGCACTGTATATGGTGGCTCAGTGGTTAGCACTGTATATGGTGGCTCAGTGGTTAGCACTGTACGGTGGCTCAACCACTGAGCCACCCTGCTGCCCTAACTTGGAAAGTATGAAAAATGATGCATCTATATAAGAAGTGTTAAGAATTCTCTCCCGTTTTGTTCCCACAGCTCCCATACTAGTTTCCATGGTAACAGACCACAAACAAATGTCTGTAGTCTGATCCCTATGTCTTATCCCTTTATATCAGTCTGCTGTGCAAAACCTATAAAATATATATCAACCGCAAAGTGGAGCAACTGGAAGAAAGTATGAGGCTGCGACTTTGTAGGATTACACTGGATATAAATTTGTTGTCTGTTACCATAAAAACAAAAATAAAACCGATACAACATTTTCAGCTGCAACTTGTTTTTTTCTTTTTATGTATTTTAGATTAATCCAGACAATAAAAAAAAAAAACAAATTGATTGCAATTTCTATACAGAGGGATGATTGAATGACCAGAGGATGCAGTTCCATGATGGATGCTATCAAATTACAGTAGTGAATGCAGCTCTGAAGCACAAACTGCAGTTCATCTATCATGTGAAGTGAGCAAATTTAGAAGAGCAAACTAACACTTTAGTACTTAGTCACCAATTAACTTTCTGAATACAATTTTAATGTATTTTTTGTATTCATTTATGTGTCTCACCTGCGCTGCTTGTGCTGGGAGATGGGTCAGGAGTGAAATTTTCCTCCGAGGCTGCATTGTCTTCTCTGCCCTGTCATAATATAAAAAGAGATATAATAGTGTTAAAAAGGGAATTTCACCGGATTTGTAAAGTTTAAACAGAGTCCCTCCTCCAACTGACAAGGCTCCACTGATTCTGGAACAGTTGTTCTTTTTCTTCTGTGACCCTCCATTCCTTAGTTATGGCACCCGGTAATAATGGTGCAAAATTTCTTGTCAGGAAACTGCGAGTGTACTACAGAACGTGAGTGGGTGTGGCCATGTTGTGATTGGCCAGTGTCAGAAGAGAGAAAGGCAACACCCACAGAGAAGTTCTGTGGCACACGCCCAGTTAGTTAGAGGGGAACTGTGCACCATTATAACCGGGGACATAACTTTGTAATGGAGGTCCAGAATCAGTAAAGCAACAGCAATTGGAGGAGGAACTTCATTTTGTCATGCACTCGGCCGCAGGGTCGGTCTCTGTTAAGCAGGGAGATTGGTGCTCACTACGTAGCTCCGCTAGTTCTGCTCACCCTGAGTGTGGTTCCATGCAGTCATCAGCTTCCTTCTCTGTTAGGAACCTGAGCCCTCATGGCAGGTCTCCTCGGAACGCTCTTAGCATGCACGTGCGCTTCCTGCACACACTTAAAGGAGTAGTACACCTGCTCCCTATTTGACTCAGGCTGAGTGCTGAACTGCTCTGTGCATAAAGGGCATCCTACCCCTAAGGGAGGTGCCTGGGCAACGTGTTCATTCTCTATGAATGTTGACTCTTTCCAGGTCGCAATCCCGTAGTGCTTAGCAATAGGAAGACTGTTGCTGTGAATTATACTTAAACTTCTGTCTCCACAGATTCCTCTGCTAGCAGTTTCTTATCTTGGATCCCTCTGGACACTGCAGATCCCACCCTGGGTTGGCCAAGCCTCTCCTCACTGAACCATCCAGATAACTCTACCGGCTGGATCAGCCTTTCCGGAATTGTATGGACCTCTCAGGATCCTACCTGCGACAGAGCCAGTGTCCCACAGTCTCTCCATCTCTACTGTCTGGTCTGTATGGGCCGCCCCTCTGGTCCGGGATTCATTTAGACCTCCTGTTGCTGTACCATGTACAGAGGTTTCATCGCCGATGCTCCGCTACAAGTGTTTGATGTCGAAATCCAGAGGGTGCTCCCCTCAGACACCTCCTTATGTTAAACCTTCCTCAATAAATATCCTTGGTTTTACTAAAGTCACTAGGGATCCCTAGACTATATCTGTCTCCAAGATTACTCCTGAAGGTGGGGATGCCTGGGTCTCATGTCTTGCTACACTCCTAGATGCGACTACCCTAATTGCCACCCTCACCCAGGGAGAGAAGGGTACAGGAACGCTGGGCAAGGGAACAAAAACAAAAAGGACTCTAATTCTTCTCCAGATGGAAGGTTCGCAGCTGCAATAGGAACAAATACTTCATCTTCACAGAGACAAGCTCCTACAACGTGATTAGAATAGAAAATTTATATCCAGAAAATAATATATTGGAAGGGAGTGATGTTAAGAAGCTACAGGTGCAATAAAGACTAAGGCTGCTTTTACATTACGTATTTTTTCCTGTCCGTGGGATCCTACTTTTTGTAGGATCCCACGGACAGGAACGGACACCACAGGGGGTGACCTATTCTGTGTCCGGGTCCAAGATTATCACGGAACCGGACACAGAATGAGCTGTGCGGAGTAATCTCACTTCTGCAAGGTATATATACAAGTGTCCTGCGATCCAGCGCCGTCGGCATCTAGCTCCGGATGCTGAAAGGACCTGCTCAGCGTCATCGGTCACATGATCGGTTACCGTGGTAACCGGTCATGTGACTGTGATGTCAGGTCAGGTCCTGTACATCCAGAGATGCCGACGGCGCTGGATCGCTGGACAGGTGAGGATTGTTTTTTTTTATTTTTAACACTTGATTTTATTTAAATTTCACTACATTGCAGAAGTGAAATTAGCTGGAGAGGAGCAGTTTTAGTGTAAGGAGCATGCTCAGTTTTAGTGTATGGAGCATGCTCAGTACACTAAAATCGGGTCCAAGAAAACATCCGATGTTTTCTCCAACCGTGCTCCATAGGCCCCATGTTATGGGCCACGGAGCATGACAGATCTGATTCGGTCCGATTTGATCCGCTGTGCCCAAAATCGGAGCAGTCTCCGATTTTGGGTACAGGAAAAAATCGGACCGAAACGGATCTGACAAAAATCGGATGCCACTAAGGGCAAATCTGATCCGATCTGAGCCCATAGGCTAACATGGGGGCTAAATCGGATCCGTGGCTGTCCGCTTTACAACGGACAGCCACGGATCCCAAAAAATCGTAATGCGAAAGCAGCCTAAGTGAAATCTCAGCCAGAAAGAAAAGGTCCTTAACCCCTTCAAAATAGAAAGTAAATACAGTAAAGGGGGCATCACGGAGGACCTACGATCGATTAAACACCGATAGACCTCCTGATACCAGGTATCCCAGAGGTGACCACAGGACACTTCCCTATCGTGATCTAAGCCCCATTTTAATAGAACTGCAGACAGTCTTGAGTATCCATAAATCAGCTGGGACTTTAGGGTTCCTATCATCAGGCTAAGACCAAAACAACAATTATCCTCTACTATTAACAACAATATGAGCTACGGGATAACGATGATTTCTTGTAAGAAGGATATACATCAGTCTTACCTGGACACTCTGCTCCTGCAGGAGATTGATCCCTGGGTACAGGTCCTGGACTATGAGAATCAAGGAGAGCAGATCTGCAGGCCTCAGGGAGCTGGCATTACGACTATTGGGAGAAAAAAGAGAGTTAAAGTGGATCTGCAACTAGATTTCACAAAACACACTGTATATATGATCAAACAGATCTCAGACCTAGTGAGGCTGTTGTACTTGCCGTAAAAGTCAGAATGGCTGCATAAATGCTGATAGTAAAATAAATATCTTAGGAGATAAGTTAAATATGGAATTTTTCAGAGAGGAAGAAGATGAAATCTAGCGCCACCTATTGGAAGTAGCAATCACAAAAGTCAATAGACCCTTTAATGAGCCGTTTAACATGACTGAGGATAAAAGCCAAACCAGAATCTCGTTTTGCAGACACGGCATTTTGGGGTATTGCCCCTCGTCAGTGCAAAGTGAGATCTAATTTGGTTAGGTGAGAGGCTATATGGGGTCTAAAGGATAAAATTCTCATTATGGAGAGTGACATGGCAGCATGAGGAGACTTAAACGCCACAATGCTCCTCTGGGCAATTAAATAGGTTCTTCAGAGAGGAAGAAGACAAACTCTGGTGCAAAATTAAGAGAGTCCAAAAGTATTCAGTTTCAGCCGAACTGACAGCTACAGTTTGTACTGAGCAGTGTGAGATTCCAGCAACAGCAGGGAGGAGGTACACTGAGGTCCTAACAATGGGTTATATGAGTTGAGGTGTTAAAGTATTATACAGCCATTTTGGCATGCATTTTTAAAGTAAGAACGCCGCTGCATTCATTTGTTATGACTCTACCGGAGAAAGGAGAGCAGAGCTCAGCAATGAATGGAGCTAAGGTTGTGCTAAGGGGTAAAAGGTTCCGTTCTGCCGACTGATAAGGGTTCTAGCGGTCAGATCCTCACTGATCAGCAAAGCAGCATATATATTAGCTCTAGATATTTCCACTCTGTATGACAAAATGCCAGGGATGAGCTTGTGTTTGCCAATAGACGGCACAGTGCAACACGTGTCCAGACCTACCCACCAATCACACATGCCGGATTTGTACCATCACTGATAGAAGTGTCCAGAAACCATTACAACCCTTTGACACTGTGCAGAATTTCCATATATAAATCAGAAGGGCCGCAGATCGCACCTGGAGAAAAGGGCCAGAAGTTTGGTGTTGACCAGGATGAAGGCGTGCAGGACCTCCTCGCCACCTCGCTCATTGCTGCCATTAATGTACTGCACAATCTGCTTCTCCAGGAACTCGATACATTGCTCACAAAGCTTGGGGTGTATCAGACGCTCCACGGCCTGCGAGGTTAACAGAGGAGACGCTGCTGATGTAGTGTGTGCAGATGTAGTAGAGTTAAAGGGATTCTCTCATTTAAAATAAAAACATATTACAAATACACATATCTGGAGCCTAGAGCCGCTATAGACAATGTTTCCCGCTATGGAGGACTCCGTACATCAATGAACAACCCATTTATTTTAATTAGAAAGTAGTAATGCCCATTTTCTCCAGCGGGGCAGTGTAGGGAATTCAAACACTTGCAAGTTTCCACATTAGAGGCTACACCAGATCATTGGGGGGTTACATAGGCAATGCAATATCCTGTCTGAAGTGAATGGTCCCTTTAAGAAACCTGCGCACATTGCAGTGTGGAGTCATGCAGAGGATACAAAGAACATTGCATTCCCACACATTGCATTTAACGCCTGACCATGGAGAAAGGCAATTTCAGTAGGATGCACAGAATTGGAAAAACATGGCTGCCCTTTCCTGAAAACAGCGCCACCTCTGTCCACAGGTTGTATGTGGTATTGCAGCTCAGCCCCAATTACCTTCCAGGTGAACAGGTGTGGAGCCTATCTTGGAGGAATGTAGCCATTTTTTCCAACCCGGTATTACTCCTTTGGGTCTATGATTGAGTTTCCTATGATACTGAAAAGTCCTCTGTGTGCAGAGAAAGACTTCAACGTCTCTAAAGAATTTGCACCCAGAGTTCCCATCCGTTCACACATTCCTTGGAGTTTTCTGCTGATATTCAGCGATTTGAGCAACACAACACAATACTTCTATTCAATCTCACAATGACCTGCACTGTCCTGCACGACTGAGTCTGCTCAGATTGTCTGTATACACGACTGTGTCCAAAATATCTCCAATACATTTATAAAAGTGCTGAACATACTAAAAGGAGGGGTGGTATCCTACCCAAAAGACAAGATTTAATGCAAGTCTAAGGAAGTCAGAGGCTGCAGCTGCTTCTACTTCACCATGCTTTACACTGCAGGTCTGTGTGTTCAGGTTCCATATAGACGACTAAAATCAATAATGATTCTACAGATCTTCTGAACCCCTGACTGCAGGTCATGTAGCTTTAACCCTTGCAGTACCACACTTACCTCCACAGCGAAGCTTTGGTCTTCGTGTCGCAGGCGGTCGTACGTCAGGAGCAGGCTCTGGAACGTCTTCCACACCAGGTTCCTCTGATCCGAGTCCGGAGGACGCAGTCTACATCGAGAAGACGCATGAAGATCACGTCACAGTAAAATATATAGGCGGGAGTGATCCCTACTCTGCTTCCTGTCAGTGAATGGAAAAATTATCTTTTTCCTAATAACAAGGGTACACAGCACATTACACTGATAAGCTCAATTAATTAAATGTTCTGCAAGATCAGGATGCTTTCTTCCAAAAACAAAAAACCCTATGGACACCATTAACATGAAAATGTTTTATTTATTTTTACATGTTAGTGGTTACCTTTACTTAATAAAGTTGCACCAAGTTTCAGTCTGAAATGTATTACTAAATTTTCAGACCCTCTCATATACAGTTTTCGGCCCAATACAACTCTATGACTTATATTTATCAGCACAGCTTTTATTCTGCATTTATTTCCTATTCATGTGCTTTCCTCCTAGCATATAAGATGTCTTCTCTGCCCTCTCTGAGACTGTGGATACTTTCCCCTCTCACCATTTTGGATGTTTTAAATCCCTTACCACAAACCTTTCTGGCACAATAATCAGCAGAAAGAGCGGTCAGAATAAGGAACGCTAACAGATTTGTAACATTTCGGCAAAAGCACTCAACTAGTTAAGAGCTACAGACACCCAGCAGCAGCAAAATGGTAAAAAAGATAATAAAGGCTATTTACAAAGTATCTTGACTTTGCATTTACTAAAATAACAATAGAAGCATTTTTTATTTACTTTTTACAAAGGAGTAAAAAGCCTATATGGTAAGCTGCAATACCAGACATAACCACAGGACAGGTGTGGCACTATTTTTGTATTTTCTTTTATTTTTTTTTTTACAGTTGTATTTTTTCAGTTTTGCACAACCCCCTTTGCTTTGACCTGCGAGAGTCAGGCATGATTAGGACAGACTTTCGTCCTCCAGAAAAAAGGAAAAAAGAGAATTTTGTTTACGTACCGTAAATTCTTTTTTCTTGAATCACCAATGGGAGACCCAGACAATGGGGTTTAGGGCACTGCCCTCCGGAGGCCACACTAGGTACTACAAGTTTGTAGACACCGCCCCCTCCGCTTATAAACCCCTACCGCAGGAAATATCCTCAGTTTGGTCCATAAGCTGCGAGGAGACAAACCACACCCGAACCATCGGAAAAGAACCGTACACAGACGGTCCAACAATCCGAAAAAAACAAACTGTCCCAACTGGAAACAGTCTAAAGGAAAAAAACATCCAACGGAACAACTGGGTGGGTGCTGGGTCTCCCATTGATGATTCAAGAAAAAAGAATTTACGGTACGTAAACAAAATTCTCTTTTTTCTGATCATCATAATGGGAGACCCAGACAATGGGGATGTCCTAAAGCAAACCCCAGGGTGGGAAGAGTTCCTCAAAAGACGTTTAAAGACACGGGCCCCCTCAAAGGTGGGCAACCGCCGCCTGGAGGACCCGCCTGCCCAAACTTGCATCCGCAGAGGCATGGGCATGCACCATATAGTGCTTAGAGAAGGTGTGAAGGCTGGACCAAGTGGCCGCCTGACACACCTGCAGAGCTGAAGCGCGATGTCGCAAAGCCCAGGAGGCACCGACGGCTCTGGTCGAATGCGCCTTCAAGCCCACCGGGAGAGGCAGACCCGTAGAACGGTAAGCCTCCTGAATGGGCGCCTTGATCCATCTGGCCAAGGTCGATTTTGACGCCGCGGACCCCTTACAGCGACCCGCCGTAAGGATGAACAAAGAGTCCGAACTCCGAAAGGAGGCAGTCCTGGACACATAAATGCGTACAGCCCTCACGAGATCCAGAGTGTGAAGGTCGCGCTCAACCTGATGAACGGGAGCGGGACAAAAAGATGGGAGAACAATCTCTTGGTTCAAGTGAAAAGTGGAAACCACCTTTGGCAAAAATTCTGCCCGCGGGCGCAACACCACCTTGTCCTGGTGTACTACCAGGAAGGGTGACTTGCACGACAGTGCAGCCAATTCTGAAATACGTCTCAGAGACGTAATGGCTACCAGAAAGACCACTTTCTGGGACAGTCGAGAGAGGGAAACTTCCCTCAGTGGCTCAAACGGCGGTTTCTGCAGAGCCGCCAGGACCATGTTAAGGTCCCAAGGGTCCAGAGGTCGCCGGTATGGTGGGACCACCCTAGACACCCCCTGCAGAAACTGACGGACCTTTGGCAGAAGCGCCAACCGCCTGTCAAACAGCACTGAAAGCGCTGATACCTGACCCTTCAGGGAGCTGAGGGATAAGCCCAACTCCAAACCTGACTGAAGAAAAGCCAACAGAGTCGGAACTGACAAAGGCCACGGTGACCGTCCACCAGAGGCACACCAAGCGAAAAAGATTTTCCACGTTCTGTGGTATATCTTCCGAGATACGGACTTTCTAGCCCGATTCATGGTGTCAACCACTGTAGGAGAGAACCCCCTTGAGGTCAGAAGCCAGGCCTCAAGAGCCATGCAGTCAATCTGAGGGCCCTGGAATTGAGATGGAAGAAAGGGCCTTGTGCGAGAAGATCTGCGCGTTCTGGAAGAGCCCATCGGTTCCCGCCTGACAGTTGCCACAGATCCGGATACCAGGACCTCCTGGGCCAATCCGGTGCCACTAGAATGGCTTCGTGGCACTCCGTCCTGATTTTCCACAGAACCTTGGGAATTAGTGCCAGAGGTGGGAACACATATGGTAGTTGAAACCTGGACCAACACAGGATCAAAGCATCCGCCCCCAGAGACTGAGGGTCCCACGATCTCGCTATGTATTGTGGGACCTGATGATTCAGCCGCGAGGCCATCAGGTCCACATCCGGAATGCCCCATCTGCTGCAGATGTCCCGGAAAACGTCCGGATGAAGAGACCACTCTCCGGCGTCCATCCCCTGCCGGCTCAGGTAATCGGCCTCCCAGTTCTCGACCCCTGGGATGTGAACTGCGGAGATCAGGCAGCCGTTGTCCTCCACCCAAGATAGAATGCGGTGGACTTCGGCGAGGGCCTGAGCACTTCTGGTCCCTCCCTGATGGTTTATATAGGCGACGGCCGTCGCATTGTCGGACTGAACCCGAATGGGCTGCCCTGACAGGAATGTCTGAAACGCCAGAAGCGCCAGATAGACCGCCTTGATCTCCAGCACGTTGATCTGCAACGCCGACTCCGACTGCGTCCAGAGGCCTTGAGCCCTGTGGTGTAAGAACACCGCACCCCAGCCCTTCAGACTGGCGTCGGTGGTCACCACTAACCATGACAGTTTGAGAAAGGACCGGCCCCGTGACAGGTGACATGGCTGGAGCCACCACTGCAGAGAATCCCTGGTTGGCTGGGAAAGGACCACCAGCCGATTCAGAGAGGACGTCCTCTTGTCCCATCTGCGGAGAATTTCCAGTTGGAGAGGACGGAGACGAAATTGTGCGAAAGGCACCGCCTCTATTGCTGCTACCATGCGCCCCACCAGTTTCAACACCCGCAGGGATGATTGCGGTGACAGGAGGAGATCTTGCACTCCTGATTGGATAGCCAGCTGTTTGGTTCGCGGCAGAGACACCAGAGCTGAGTCTGTGTGGAAATCCATGCCCAAATATGTCAGTGACTGGGTCGGAACAAGAGTTGATTTCTGAATATTGAGAAGCCACCCAAACTGTTCCAGAGACTGCATGGTCACCTCCAGGCTTTGCCGACAAAGGCGTTCTGACGGCGCCCTGACCAGCAGGTCGTCTAGATAAGGTATGACGGCATGTCCTTGTACATGTAGGAGAGCCATCATAGAGGCCATTACTTTTGTGAACACCCGAGGTGCCGAGGCCAACCCGAAAGGCAGCGCCACGAACTGGAAGTGTTCGTCCCCCACTGCGAATCTCAACCAGCGCTGATGAGCCGGTGCAATGGGTACGTGAAGGTAAGCGTCTCGGATATCTATGGACGCTAGGAAGTCTCCCTGCGACACAGCCGCGATCACGGAGCGTAGGGATTCCATGCGGAACTTCCGAACCAACACGTGACGGTTGAACAACTTGAGGTCCAGAACCGGGCGAAAAGAGCCGTCCTTCTTCGGGACAATAAAGAGGTTGGAGTAGAAACCCCGGAACCTCTCCCCGGAAGGCACTGGGACCACTACCCCGTCTCTGCGGAGTCCCTCCAACACCAGGTGAAAAGCCTGAGCCTTTCCTGAGGATGGGACAGACCGATGGAATCGGTGCGCTGGACGCGACGTCAGCTCTATCCTGTAACCGCGCGAGACTACGTCTCGGACCCACTGATCTTGAACGTGGAGTAACCATCTGTCCTGAAAACGGGATAGGCGGCCCCCCACCTGTGGGGCGGCAGGACGAGAGAGCGAGTCATGCGGAAGTGGGTTTGGGGGTGGCAGCCGCTGCCCCCGTCTGCTTCTTCTGGCGACCCTTGGGGCGCCACTGAGTAGAGGACTTGCCCCCTCTGTCCGTGCGAGCGGACGATGCTGACGACTGCGAGTTGGAACGAAAGGACCACTGTTTAGGGTTCCTTTTGACAGTATACCGTGGCTTAGGCTTATTCTGTGGGATCTTAGACTCCGCAGAATCCTTTATCAGCTTATCCAGCTCGGTTCCAAAAAGCCTGTCACCAGAGAATGGAAGATTTTGCAGAATCTTCTTTGACGTGGCATCTGAGTCCCATAGACGCAGCCACAACAACCTGCGTATCGCAATAGCATTGGCCGAAGTCACAGCAGAGCGGGTGGCAGTCTCCAAGGTCGCCGTCCTGGCGTAATCCGCATAGGCCCTTGCCCTATCAGTAAGCGCCAGGACCTCTGAATTGGACCCCGCCAGGTCAGTGATACCATCCAAGCAGGTGGTGATCGCCTGCAGGGTCCAGACCGTGGCGAAATTAGGGGCAAATGAAGACCCCACAGCCTCATAAGACTTGGCGAGTTGTTCGACCTGTCTATCTGTCGCGTCCTTCAATGAGGAGCTATCAGAGGCAGAGAAAAGGGAGCGTGCAGCAATCCTGGTCATGGACGCGTCCACCTTCGGGGACTGCGACCACTCCTGAAGCACCTCCTGGGGGAAGGGGAACCGAGTGTCCTTAGATTTGCGGACATAACGCCGCAAAGGATGAATCCTGGTGCTCTGACCACCCTTCCAAAATTAGTGTGGTCCATAAAGGAGCCACATGGCCGAGCCTCCGGCTGCAACCATTGATACACCTCCTTCGGGTGGAGTTCCACCTCCTCAGGGGGTGCCACGAGACGAAGAGTCTCGTTGATGGAGGATACCAGATCCTCCACCCCGTCTGGTGGTTCGGACACAGACTCAAGAATGGACCCCCCATCATCCTCGTCACCATCAGAGTGACGCTCCTCTTCAGAGAGGGCCTGGAACTCGGGTGAGTCATCTCGGCGAGCCCGCTTAAGGGGTCTCGCGGTTAACCCGGGTGACACCCGGGAGTAACTTGAAGGAGTAGCTGGGGATTCCATCCTCCTCGTCAGTGCCTCCAGGATTGCGACATGGAGGACAGTTTGGATAACACAGATTCGTTAATCTTATTCTGTGTTTCCCATGGCCCTGGGATCACCTGAACCTCAGGGTATAGCACCGGAGCTGCAGTCTCTGCAGTATCAGTCCGGGCATCTGGCATCCGCAGTTATTGCAGGACCCCCCAACCAGCGTCCCGTTGCAAGTAGCACAGGTAGTGGTTATACTGCCTGCTTTAGCAGCACTTTTCCTTGCTGAGGACATACCGACAGCAGGGGAAACAAGCCAATCTGGAGACCGGTATACCGGTGGCTTACCGACCGCTTCAGTGCGGTGGAGGGGAGCGATGTGTGTGTGTGGCCTCCGCAAGGGATCTGCAAGGTCTCCCCGGGTTACACTCAACCAGTCCCAGCAGGGAAGTGAGGGGAAAATGGCCGCCGCCGGTCAGACTGGGGGCGGCGCAGAAAACACGCGGGAAGCACACACACACGCCCAGAAATGACATCATCCCATGGGCTGCTCCCATCTCTCCAGGCAACCAACATAAAATCTGGTGCCGGAGCCCGCCGCGCGGGAGATATTGTGCAAGCACTACATCCAGGGCTTCAGACCAAATCTGTAGCCCGCAGCCGCAGCCCCTGTGACACACAGGGCAGTCAGCTATGGTGACCCCAGCACAGGGTACACCGCCAGAACCGCGGACCCCGAGGGGTGCGCGCGGTCTGAGTGTCAGAACACACAAAGTGCCAGACACTACCCCCAGGCACACAGGAGACACAAAAGAGTACCTCAGTGCCGGTCCGGTCTGTAAGCACCATTGCGGGAGGCCTTGGACGGGGGTGCAGCACCAGTCCGGTCTGTAAGCACCATTTAGGGAGGCCTCGGACTGGGCTGTCTCCAGTCCGGTCTGTAAGCACCATTTAGGGAGGCCTCGGACGGAGCGGAGCTGTGCAAGGCTCCAGTCTCCCACTTCCCAGAGCCTCCGATGAAGGATGAGAAGGAGCGCGGCAGCGTACCGGGAGAACACGAAGTGTCCAGGCTCTGGGCCCTCCGATACCTCGACCTGTGTGTTCCCAAGGGTGAACAGGGAGACTGCCGGGGGTCCCCGACCGGGACCTACCAATTCTTCATACGCCATCACGTAAGTTTGAGAATGCTGTGATGTGCAAGCAATGCGTGTGATCCTCCGAGCACACTAAGTTTAAAACTGAGGATATTTCCTGCGGTAGGGGTTTATAAGCGGAGGGGGCGGTGTCTACAAACTTGTAGTACCTAGTGTGGCCTCCGGAGGGCAGTGCCCTAAACCCCATTGTCTGGGTCTCCCATTATGATGATCAGAAAATAAAAAATTTAATTCAACAGTACCAAACAGAGATCTTATAAAACAATGAACAACTAAATATACAATATAGTAGAAACTTTCCAAACTTTTATTAATTAAAGTAGATACTAATTCATTTTTTTTTTTTTTTTTTTTTAGAAATTTCATATTTTTGGACAGGATTATGGGTCGGCCATCTTTGAAGCCAGACAAATCAAAATTGTTAATAAAACCTTAGTACTGTAAATCAGTGCAGCAGGCGATTGACAGCACTATTTGCTTTTTTATTCCTCCCCTGTGGGCTTGTCTTTGTCTTTCTACTGTAAGACGAACCCCCTCCCTCTCACCAATGCTCATCCAGGAAGGTTTACAGCAGAAAGACAAGCCCACAGGGAGGGTTTAAAAAACAAAATAGTGCTGTCCTGCTGCACACGTCAATCACCTGCTGCACTGATTTACAGGTGGTTACATCCTGGTGGTTGGTTCCCTTTAACACTAGTGGTGCCAATAGTTGGCCCCCCAGGAAACAGAAACTTATCGCCAGATAGGGACATTTTGGGAAAACTCCATTAAACACCCTGCAGATCAGTGGGGGTCCAGGAACTAAGACCCTGATTGTTACTCACAGCACTGAACAGAAGCTTTTGGCTCATCCAGCAGAAGGGTTTCATAAGTTTATCTTCAATCTTGATCACAAAGTCCCTCGAGTTCAACGTATAGCCCAACATGTTGATCCAGAGGAGGCAAAACCTCCATGAGGCAACACTAAGTCCACACTAGGGGAAGAATTCCTTCTTTGAACTTCTCTACCAGCTTGCACAATGACGTACGGAGCAACAGATGGGCTTCTCCGCCCGGACGCGGCCCTGTGCACGAGGCTACTCAGCCCGGACGTGGCCCTGTGCACGAGGCTACTCAGCCCGGACGCGGCCCTGTGCACGAGGCTACTCAGCCCGGACGCGGCCCTGTGCACGAGGCTACTCAGCCCGGACGCGGCCCTGTGCACGAGGCTACTCAGCCCGGACGCGGCCCTGTGCACGAGGCTACTCAGCCCGGACGCGGCCCTGTGCACGAGGCTACTCAGCCCGGACGCGGCCCTGTGCACGAGGCTACTCAGCCCGGACGCGGCTCTGTGCACGAGGCTACTCCAGCCCGGACGCGGCTCTGTGCACACTCATGCAGGGGCTGAAAGCTTCCATCAAGCAGTTTTGCCAGTCAGCGGGGCTCTTATGTCCTGGGCCCCCCCATGATCTATAATGAGTTTAAAGGGCTCAAAAAAGTTTATTACTTTTAGTATTTTTCTGATCGGGTTACAATTGGAAACTTACCAAGAAAAACCTGAATAAAGGGTAAAGCAGAAAAGGAAACAAAAGAAGAAAAGACGTTACAGAGTGAAAGTCACACAAAGGAGAGCGCAATCTCAAGAACTCATGGTGGAAACGTGATCTCATAAGAAAACTCCAACAGGACGGCATTAACCATTAAGATCCATGTAGTAATGATCGAGGATTGATGGACCTACTCTTTTTTGATGAGTTGACCCTCCAGAGTGACCAAACCAAAGTGGACTTCAGTGAGCCTCTTCAGGACGAAGACCTTCCTCCTTAAGTCGTCCTCGTTCTCTGCTCCGTCCCCATTGACGGCAATGAACAGACATTCTCCGAACTGCACAGATTATAGAAAGAAGTGGAATAACTTATAAGCCTGGAATCATAGAATCAATAAAAGAAAAGGAGGGGGAACAAGAGGCGCAATAGTGCCCTATCACTATGACACTGAATATTAAGGTGGTGCGTAAGGAATTCACTCACCTATTTCAGTTGTGAGACCCACAACTGGTTGAAAGACAGAAGGAAATGGTTTCCAGATGGCTGCTGCTGGACTTCCACCGACCACTCACATGTGGAGACACAACAAGAATTCTATGATTCCACAAGATGCAGGGAAGGAAAGGTGTATCACAGTCCGCGCTGCCAGGTCCACTCACTCCAAAGGATCACACGAGTAGGTGATGTTTAAACAGATCTCCTTTATTACCTCCGACGCGTTTCGGTGCCCTCCTGGCACCTTCCTCAGGGAGACCAGGAGGGCACCGAAACGCGTCGGAGGTAATAAAGGAGATCTGTTTAAACATCACCTACTCGTGTGATCCTTTGGAGTGAGTGGACCTGGCAGCGCGGACTGTGATACACCTTTCCTTCCCTGCATCTTGTGGAATCATAGAATGGCTGAAAACCCCCAGAGCCCTCGTCCTGCACACAGAATGGATTCAGCGGGAAGGATCTTCCAAGTGTTTTAAAGTGTTTTTCGTTCACTGACATCAAGCAGAGATCTTGCAAATGGTGAAAATGTCACCAAGCCGGGAGTTTTCTGCACCAATTGTGCAAAGAAGCATCAAGATCATTACCGGGTGCCTGATTCTTATTGAGTTTGGCGTATTTTTGTGAGTCAGAAATCTACTGTAGGAAGGGGCCCTGGAGCATAAGGGGCCCCAACAGTCCCTTTAGCCAATAGAAAAAGACTGATGCTATTAAAGGTTTGTAATAATTGGGGGCCCCGTTGAAGCTTTTCAATTGGGGTTCATGAGCTTCAAGGCCTGGAGAAGATGCCTGCTGTAATTATGCCACTTTCTGGTAAAGGTTATAGAGAAATCACTGTGCCGCTATCGGCCTCTATTTCAGCAGAGCAATGGACACTATGTTTGGAAAAGGGGTGAAGCCGGTATAATGCTGCAGAACTTACTAACAATTTGATAAATTACCATTAAAGTATTTTAGGAAACTTTGACACTTTTGTATTATTACATAAAGACCACATTTTATCTACAGGGGGAATTCACCTTTAAATACAATGCAACATGTTTGTGCAGATATGCCGGGAGTGTCTGTAGGTTTTACCCTAAGAATGGAGGACTGAGAAATAGAGAACGGCTAAGGGAGTTTCACACTAACATTTTTTATCTAGCGTCCTAATCTGGCTGAAACCTTCTGCTCCTGGTGAGGCCTGTCTCCAAAGACTGGGACGCAGGCACATGCAGTAGTAGAAGGTTTCCTCCGGATCCTTACAGATATGTCCTTTTGGGCTCCTTCCCCGAATGCACAAAGTTGCGATTTTGTGGCTGATTAAGAATCCTGATATCACCGGAGGTGGTGCACAGTGGCCAAAAATAGAATGGGCTTCAATGGGGCTGGATCCAGCATTCACACTGAGCACGCCCTCTTACCTTGCGGTCAGGTGCGGCGGTTACACTTTTACCAGATCCAGCACTTGCGGCAAAGGAAAAAAACGTTGGTAGCAGAAGCTTCTTGACTTGCTACAAGTGCCGGATCTAGCAAAACCGCAACATCTACACCTGACTGCACGTCCAATAGGGAATGAATGGGGCCGCAAGTGAGCCGTTACGTGGCAGATGCGGTAAATCTTACAGATCTGCCGCGAACGGGCAAAAATGCTGATGTGAAAGCGGCCTAACAGATGTAGAAATACATGAGATATGACCGCACTTTGTGGTGCCGTACACAAGTTCCAAGAAAACACCAGCAAAGTGGAGCCATTCGCAGGACACATAGGGGGGACGTTTACCAGTTTCTAACACTCCGGGATGTCCGCTGTAGTCAGGGGCACCTTCTTTGTGAAAAGTCACAAACGTATTAATAAATTATTAGCATCTTTTCTTCTTGACTAAATGGAAGCTAATCAGATCCTGTATGTATCTGGTGGAGCACATCTGCACTGGATATCACTACTGGCCCCTTTACACGCAAGCTACAGGTGACAGGTTTTCCACAGGTAACTTACTGATTGCAGTGAAATCATGGAGACATAGTTCCATTTGTACACAGCAACAAGATAGAACCATGTCTCCATGATTTCACTGCAACCAGTAAGTTACCTGTGGAAAACCTGTCACCTGTAGCTGCGTGTAAAGGGGCCATACCATTGTTTAGTGTAAATGATAACCTGCTCAGCCCCGATGCTCCGCTGCCCACCGCTCACAGCTGCACCCACTTTACAATAAGTTGGCAAAAAAAGTAGCCGATAGCCAAAGCCCCACGACAAAGGACATACCATGTGCAGCACACAGAGGTGGCCGTTCTCAGCGGTGAAACATGTGTACGTGTCACCAATCTTCTCCAGCAGCGTCATGCACAAGATGATCAGAGAAGCAAAGAGGGTGTTGATGCTGTCACCAAAATTCGGAGACTACAAAGAACAAAGTGAACGTGTCACAGGTTATATCATACACAGCACTATGTATACAATCCTAGGACAAGTCTGTGGAGCCTCGTTTAGGAACTCAACACAGTACTAGCTAGAAATCCCTCCAGGGAAGCGAACCATCCTCTCACCTGCAACAGCTCCTTACATATTCTATATATCAGTGTACCGTCCTCTCACCTGCAGCAGCTGCTCACACATTCTATATATCAGCGCACCGTCCTCTCAACTGCAGCAGCTCCTCACACATTCTATATATCATCAGTGTACCGTCCTCTCACCTGCAGCGGCTCCTCACACATTCTATATATCAGTGTACCGTCCTCTCACCTGCAGCGGCCCCTCACACATTCTATATATCAGTGTACCGTCCTCTCACCTGCAGCAGCTCCTCACACATTCTATATATCAGTGTACCGTCCTCTCACCTGCAGCAGCTCCTCACACATTCTATATATCAGTGTACCGTCCTCTCACCTGCAGCAGCTCCTCACACATTCTATATATCAGTGTACCGTCCTCTCACCTGCAGCAGCTCCTCACACATTCTATATATCAGTGTACCGTCCTCTCACCTGCAGCAGCTCCTCACACATACTATATATCAGTGTACCGTCCTCTCACCTGCAGCGGCTCCTCACACATTCTATATATCAGGTACCGTCCTCTCACCTGCAGCAGCCCCTCACACATTCTATATATCAGTGTACCGTCCTCTCACCTGCAGCAGCTCCTCACACATTCTATATATCAGTGTACCGTCCTCTCACCTGCAGCAGCTCCTCACACATTCTATATATCAGTGTACCGTCCTCTCACCTGCAGCAGCTCCTCACACATTCTATATATCAGTGTACCGTCCTCTCACCTGCAGCAGCTCCTCACACATTCTATATATCAGTGTACCGTCCCCTCACCTGCAGCAGCTCCTCACACATTCTATATATCAGTGTACCGTCCCCTCACCTGCAGCAGATCCTCACACATTCTATATATCAGGGTACCATCCTCTCACCTGCAGCAGCCCCTCACACATTCTATACATCAGGGTACAGTACTCTCACCTGCAGCGGCTCCTCACACATTCTATACATCAGTGTACCGTCCTCTCACCTGCAGCAGCTCCTCACACATTCTATATATCAGTGTACCGTCCTCTCACCTGCAGCGGCTCCTCACACATTCTATATATCAGTGTACCGTCCTCTCACCTGCAGCAGCAACTCTCACATTCTATATATCAGCGTACCGTCCTCTCACCTGCAGCAGCTCCTCACACATTCTATATATCAGCGTACCGTCCTCTCACCTACAGCAGCTCCTCACACATTCTATATATCAGTGTACCGTCCTCTCACCTGCAGCAGCTCCTCACACATTCTATATATCAGCGTACCGTCCTCTCACCTGCAGCAGCTCGTCACACATTGTATATATCAGCGTACCGTCCTCTCACCTGCAGCGGCTCCTCACACATTCTATATATCAGTGTACCGTCCTCTCACCTGCAGCGGCTCCTCACACATTCTATATATCAGTGTACCGTCCTCTCACCTGCAGCGGCTCCTCACACATTCTATATATCAGTGTACCGTCCTCTTCACCTGCAGCGGCTCCTCACACATTCTATATATATGCGTACCGTCCTCTCACCTGCAGCGGCTCCTCACACATTCTATATGTCAGCGTACCGTCCTCTCACCTGCAGCGGCTCCTCACACATTCTATATGTCAGTGTACCGTCCTCTCACCTGCAGCGGCTCCTCACACATTCTATATATCAGCGTACCGTCCTCTCACATGCAGCGGCTCCTCACACATTCTATATATCAGCGTACCGTCCTCTCACATGCAGCGGCTCCTCACACATTCTATATATCAGCATACACCGTCCTCTCACCTGCAGCGGCTCCTCACACATTCTATATACCAGCGTACCGTCCTCTCACCTGCAGCGGCTCCTCACACATTCTATATACCAGCGTACCGTCCTCTCACCTGCAGCAGCTCGTCACATACTGAGTATCTGCTGTGTAGATTCTTCTCAAACTCTTAATCCGCCCAGCAGAACAGGACTTCTGCTCCCTCTGAGACGATGAGTATACACTTCATCTGTTGGGAAGGACAATTACACTTACAATTTCTCTTCCATTCTGCCATAGTTATAGCAGGGTGAGGCGGGTGGCCGTCATTAGACTAGTAATGCTGGCGGCTAAAGGAAGCCAGAATTATATCATTCTGTCATGGACCTGCAAAGGATATGGATCTCTGTACCAGAACTCCTGGTGTTAATGATGGACATTCCCTTTAAGTCTATAGTTATAGAGGATCCTACGGTCATTACTTACTGTTCTGTCCGTGCTCAGTGATCGGTCCCTCGGTGACCCGGCGTCTTCATCACTTATTACCTTCTTTGTCGGCTGCAGACCAGGTAATATTCTGGATGGAAGAATCATGGCTCTTGTTATTACCCAAGATACTAAACACTGCTGGATTATTGGATATTCTAAACTATTACACAGATGGACACAAACTGTGTATGCATTACATGAAGATAAAGTGGGAGAAGTCTCCAATAAAAATATGTCTTACTTTATTTATGCAAAATATTAAAATATGTGAAAGTCCATATGATGGCGGAGATGCAATCTCAAAGCGTTTCTGGCAGCGATCACTGACTAAGGGCGTAAGCCAGAAACACATCGAGATTGCATCTCCGCCATCATGAACTTTCACATGGACTACATGTAAACAGAAGCTGTTCTGACAGCTGATTCAGGTCCTGGAACCTGACATTGATCATCTGATCGGTTTTGCCAGCCAGCAAACTGATCAGATGATATTGGATCCGGATTGGACATCGCGGGACCCTCGACTACGTCGGAGGGGAGCGGGGGGGGGGAATTCTTTAAAAAAGATGGAGTCTAAGTGTTTTTTTGTTTTATTTCTAATAATAACTCCATTATTACCCAGTGAGCCACTACACCAGGGCCGTGGATGAGTGGGGTACAGCGCCATAAAAAGGCGCTTCTATGAACGCGCCATTTTCTGGGGCGGCTGCAGATTGCAATTCGCAGCGGGGGGGCCCCAGAAAGCTTGGTCCACCCTGCGCTGTGGATTCCAGCCCCCAGCTACCTAGTTGTACCTGGCTGGACACCAAAATAGCGCGAAGCCCCAACATATTTTTTTTTTATTATTATTTCATGAAATTCATGAAATAAAAAAAAAAAGGGCTTCCCAATATTGTTGTGTCCAGCCAGGTCCAAATAGGCAGCTAGGGGTTGGGCGCAGCCCGTTCCTGCCTGCTGTACAGAGCTGGCATACAAAAATATGGTGAAGCCCACGTCAAATTTCATTTCAAAATCCATTAAAAAAAAAAAAAAAAAAAAATTTAGGGACTGCATCTTTATTAACCCCTCCACAAAATTTGGGGAACAAAAGTGCGTTTTATAATCCGAAAAATACGGTAAATGCATGGTGAGGCATATATGTACTTTTTTGGTTTATGTATTAGGCTGTGTTCACACGCTGCACAATTGCTGCGCTATTCATCTGCTTTCTACAGATCCGCTATTGCAGTGGAATGCAGTGATGATAGCTGTGCCAGTCAAGTCCATGCATTTCACTATTTGGCATTCAGAAACTGCGCTCAAAAGCGGGTCTGTAAAAAGAAGTCACATGTCAACAGGGCCGGCATTTGGGAAGGACAAACTGGGCAAGGGTCCCCAGGCACAGAGGGGCCCCCTGCTAATCCCCTCTACTCTGTTTGTCTAAGGAATCTTTTTTAGGCTGCATTTACTTTCACTTCCTGCAGCCAGCGGGCCACAATACACAGCCTGACTTCTGCCTCTGAGATGGAGCGCACAATACAAATGTCCATGGGTAGAGCGCAAGGCTGCAGCCTGCAGGAGAAGAGAGGCAGAGATCTGTTCACTTTCTGTTCTCCTGTGATGTTCTCCTCCAGCACTGCCCAGTGTAATGTATGGCTCCATTGGTGAGGTGATTGCAGAGGCAGAAGCCGTCAGAGCTGTCAAGGTACCGTCACACAGGGACATATCGCCGGCGATGTTGCCGGCAACTGAGGGCATGGCCAAGTTGCGGCGACATCGCCGGAGAGTTGCCTCGTGTGACAGGGCGATAATCAGGGGAAAAAAATCGCCTGAGTAACATCGCCAGGTTTCCCAACAATGTTGGGAAACCTGGCGATGTTGCTGAGGCGATCATGCCTGATCGCCCTGTGTAACGCGGCAACCTGCAATGTTGCGGGCGATTCCGCCTATCTCCAACATTGCGAGTTATCGCTCGCTGGGTTGCTGGGCAACCCAGCGAGCGATAGCCGCGGCAACTAGCCGGCGACATCGCCGGTAAGTTGCTCAGTCTGACATCTCCCCGGCGATGTTGTCAGGGATGCGCGCTCCCGCGATCGCCGGCAACATCGCCGGCGATATCTCCCTGTGTGACGGTACCTTCACGGTGTACACAGCCCTGCGGTCTGCATCTTCTCCTGTCTGACCTCCGGCTGTCCATTCAAGTTTATAATCCATATACAGTGTCCTGACCGCTGCTGTAGTGTTCAGTGTCAGGACTTTACTGCACAGCCAGAAAGCGACACCAGATCACTGACTGCACGGTTGCATCTAGTTCGGAGTTGATTTTTTGTGGCCCTCAAAAAATCATCTCCGTTCTAGCTGATCCTGGATGCCCCTACATACGCCACACACAGCCCCCCCCCACCTCCTGTATACACCCCACACACAGCCCCCCCCCACCTCCCGTATACACACCACACACAGCCCCCCCCCACCTCCCGTATACACACCACACACAGCCTCCCGTAACAACCCACACCCCCCCACCCCCGTATACACACCACACACAGCCCCCCCCCCACCTCCCGTATACACACCACACACAGCCCCCCCCACCTCCCGTATACACACCACACACAGCCCCCCCCCACCTCCCGTATACACACACCACACACAGCCCCCCCCCCACCTCCCGTATACACACCACACACAGCCCCCCCCCCACCTCCCGTATACACCCACACACAGCCCCCCCCCACCTCCCGTACACACCACACACAGCCCCCCCCCCACCTCCCGTATAACACCACACACAGCCCCCCCCACCTCCCGTATACACACCACACACAGCCCCCCCCACCTCCCGTATCACACCACACACAGCCCCCCCCCCACCTCCCGTATAACACCACACACAGCCCCCCCCCCACCTCCCGTATAACACCACACACAGCCCCCCCCACCTCCCGTATACACCACACACAGCCCCCCCCACCTCCTGTATACACCACACACAGCCCCCCCCACCTCCTGTATACACCACACACAGGCCCCCCCCCACCTCCCTGTATACACCACACACAGCCCCCCCCCCACCTCCTGTATACACCACACACAGCCCCCCCCACCTCCTATAACCACACACAGCCCCCCCACCTCCTGTATACACCACACACAGCCCCCCCCCCACCTCCTGTATACACCACACACAGCCCCCCCCCCCACCTCCTGTATACACCACACACAGCCCCCCCCCCCCACCTCCTGTATACACCACACACAGCCCCCCCCCCACCTCCTGTATACACCACACACACAGCCCCCCCCCACCTCCTGTATACACCCACACACAGCCCCCCCCCCCCCCCCCCCACCTCCTGTATACCCCACACACAGCCCCCCCCCCACCTCCTGTATACACCACACACAGCCCCCCCCCCCTCCTGTATACACCCACACACAGCCCCCCCCCACCTCCTGTATACACCACACACAGCCCCCCCCCACCTCCTGTATACACCACACACAGCCCCCCCCCACCTCCTGTATACCCCACACACAGCCCCCCCCCACCTCCTGTATACACCACACACAGCCCCCCCCCCACCTCCTTATACACCACACACAGCCCCCCCCCCCACCTCCTGTATACACCACACACAGCCCCCCCCCCACCTCCTGTATACACCACACACAGCCCCCCCCACCTCCTGTATACACCACACACAGCCCCCCCACCTCCTGTATACCCACACACAGCCCCCACCTCCTGTATACACCACACACAGCCCCCCCCCCCACCTCCTGTATACACCACACACAGCCCCTCCCACCTCCTGTATACACCACACACAGCCCTCTGGATTTCTTCTCCCACCTCAGTCCTCTCCAGATCAGCACAGCGCTGCTCTCCTTCCCCTCAGCAGAGTCCCGGGCACAGGTTGCTCCAGAAGCCGCACAGGATCAGGAGCACAGCACTGACTTCAGGAACGCTGCTGTAGATTCCATTGGACGGATGAGGCCCCGCCCACTCCAGTGACGTCATGATTTTATGAACTCACTCCGCCCCCTCCAAAATTCAACTGTGATCTAGACGCTACCCTGCTCGGAGTGCGCACGCAGGAAACCGTTGCAGACAGCGTTTCCTGTGCGGCACCGTAAAGCGAACTCCGAACCTCTGCCTGTGTGACAGGACGTTAAGGTAAACAGCGGGTAACAGCGGGTTATCTACGATAAAACCGGAATCCGGCAGGCTAGGGTCATAACGCAAATGTGACCCTGGCCGGAGTCCGTCATTAGGGCCGTACAGTGCGGACATGACGGGGCTGATTGTGGCGCGTGACAGGACGGTTGGCCTGCGCGGCTCATCTCCTCTCTGTCACTACGTCCATACTTACAGATGGATGGAGGGGATAATCTATAGAGGAGCCACTGCTGCTCCTCTCAGGACACAGGGCTGCTCTGTAACATGGGACATGTAGGATCAGAGAAAGTCTTCTACCCTGTACAGTATGAAATAGTATGGTGTATAATAAGCCCTGATCATGGGTGATGAACCCTGTCCGTGTATAATAAGCCCTGATCATGGGTGATGAACCCTGTCCATGTATAATAAGCCCTGATCATGGGTGATGAACCCTGTCCGTGTATAATAAGCCCTGATCATGGGTGATGAACGCTGTCCGTGTATAATAGGCCCTGATCATGGGTGATGAGCCCTGTCCGTGTATAATAGGCCCTGATCATGGGTGATGAACCCTGTCCATGTATAATAAGCCCTGATCATGGGTGATGAACCCTGTCCATGTATAATAAGCCCTGATCATGGGTGATGAACCCTGTCCATGTATAATAAGCCCTGATCATGGGTGATGAACCCTGTCCATGTATAATAAGCCCTGATCATGGGTGATGAACCCTGTCCATGTATAATAAGCCCTGATCATGGGTGATGAACCCTGTCCGTGTATAATAAGCCCTGATCATGGGTGATGAGCCCTGTCCGTGTATAATAAGCCCTGATCATGGGTGATGAGCCCTGTCCATGTATAATAAGCCCTGATCATGGGTGATGAGCCCTGTCCATGTATAATAAGCCCTGATCATGGGTGATGAACCCTGTCCATGTATAATAAGCCCTGATCATGGGTGATGAACCCTGTCCGTGTATAATAAGCCCTGATCATGGGTGATGAGCCCTGTCCGTGTATAATAAGCCCTGATCATGGGTGATGAGCCCTGTCCGTGTATAATAAGCCCTGATCATGGGTGATGAAGCCTGTCCATGTATAATAAGCCCTGATCATGGGTGATGAACCCTGTCCATGTATAATAAGCCCTGATCATGGGTGATGAACCCTGTCCGTGTATAATAAGCCCTGATCATGGGTGATGAGCCCTGTCCGTGTATAATAAGCCCTGATCATGGGTGATGAGCCCTGTCCATGTATAATAAGCCCTGATCATGGGTGATGAGCCCTGTCCATGTATAATAAGCCCTGATCATGGGTGATGAACCCTGTCCATGTATAATAAGCCCTGATCATGGGTGATGAACCCTGTCCGTGTATAATAAGCCCTGATCATGGGTGATGAGCCCTGTCCGTGTATAATAAGCCCTGATCATGGGTGATGAGCCCTGTCCGTGTATAATAAGCCCTGATCATGGGTGATGAACCCTGTCCGTGTATAATAAGCCCTGATCATGGGTGATGAGCCCTGTCCATCTATTATATAATTGCGAATGCTGCGAGTGCCCCTTTGTCGTCATGTGGATACGAACGAAGCATTGGCCGCGCAGCGGCCATTGCGAGCCGGCGAGTCGCTATGCCCGCGCAGCGGGCATGGCGAGTCGAAGCATTGGCCGCGAAGCGGCCATTGCGAGTCGCTCTAAGGCGACTCGCTATGCCCGCGCAGCGGGCATGGCGAGTCGCCTTAGCAGCGCGAAGCATTGGCCGCGAAGCGGCCATTGCGAGTCAGAGACTCGCTCTGCTAGAATCCCGATGCATTGTGCATCGGGCACCCATCTAGTGTATAATAAGCCCTGATCATGGGTGATGAGCCCTGTCCATGTATAATAAGCCCTGATCATGGGTGATGAACCCTGTCCATGTATAATAAGCCCTGATCATGGGTGATGAGCCCTGTCCATGTATAATAAGCCCTGATCATGGGTGATGAGCCCTGTCCATGTATAATAAGCCCTGATCATGGGTGATGAACCCTGATCATGGGTGATGAGCCCTGTCCATGTATAATAAGCCCTGATCATGGGTGATGAGCCCTGTCCATGTATAATAGGCCCTGATCATGGGTGATGAACCCTGTCCGTGTATAATAAGCCCTGATCATGGGTGATGAACCCTGTCCATGTATAATAAGCCCTGATCATGGGTGATGAACCCTGTCCGTGTATAATAAGCCCTGATCATGGGTGATGAGCCCTGTCCGTGTATAATAAGCCCTGATCATGGGTGATGAGCCCTGTCCGTGTATAATAAGCCCTGATCATGGGTGATGAACCCTGTCCGTGTATAATAAGCCCTGATCATGGGTGATGAGCCCTGTCCATCTATTATATAATTGCGAATGCTGCGAGTGCCCCTTTGTCGTCATGTGGATACGAACGAAGCATTGCCGCGCAGCGGCCATTGCGAGCCGGCGAGTCGCTATGCCCGCGCAGCGGGCATGGCGAGTCGAAGCATTGGCCGCGAAGCGGCCATTGCGAGTCGCTCTAAGGCGACTCGCTATGCCCGCGCAGCGGGCATGGCGAGTCGCCTTAGCAGCGCGAAGCATTGGCCGCGAAGCGGCCATTGCGAGTCAGAGACTCGCTCTGCTAGAATCCCGATGCATTGTGCATCGGGCACCCATCTAGTGTATAATAAGCCCTGATCATGGGTGATGAGCCCTGTCCATGTATAATAAGCCCTGATCATGGGTGATGAACCCTGTCCATGTATAATTTAAGCCCTGATCATGGGTGATGAGCCCTGTCCATGTATAATAAGCCCTGATCATGGGTGATGAGCCCTGTCCATGTATAATAAGCCCTGATCATGGGTGATGAACCCTGATCATGGGTGATGAGCCCTGTCCATGTATAATAAGCCCTGATCATGGGTGATGAGCCCTGTCCATGTATAATAGGCCCTGATCATGGGTGATGAACCCTGTCCGTGTATAATAAGCCCTGATCATGGGTGATGAACCCTGTCCGTGTATAATAAGCCCTGATCATGGGTGATGAACCCTGTCCGTGTATAATAAGCCCTGATCATGGGTGATGAGCCCTGTCCGTGTATAATAAGCCCTGATCATGGGTGATGAGCCCTGTCCATGTATAATAGGCCCTGATCATGGGTGATGAACCCTGTCCATGTATAATAAGCCCTGATCATGGGTGATGAACCCTGTCCGTGTATAATAAGCCCTGATCATGGGTGATGAGCCCTGTCCGTGTATAATAAGCCCTGATCATGGGTGATGAACCCTGTCCATGTATAATAAGCCCTGATCATGGGTGATGAAGCCTGTCCATGTATAATAAGCCCTGATCATGGGTGATGAGCCCTGTCCATGTATAATAGGCCCTGATCATGGGTGATGAACCCTGTCCATGTATAATAAGCCCTGATCATGGGTGATGAGCCCTGTCCATGTATAATAAGCCCTGATCATGGGTGATGAGCCCTGTCCATGTATAATAAGCCCTGATCATGGGTGATGAACCCTGTCCATGTATAATAAGCCCTGATCATGGGTGATGAACCCTGTCCGTGTATAATAAGCCCTGATCATGGGTGATGAGCCCTGTCCATGTATAATAGGCCCTGATCATGGGTGATGAACCCTGTCCATGTATAATAGGCCCTGATCATGGGTGATGAAGCCTGTCCATGTATAATAAGCCCTGATCATGGGTGATGAGCCCTGTCCATGTATAATAGGCCCTGATCATGGGTGATGAAGCCTGTCCATGTATAATAAGCCCTGATCATGGGTGATGAAGCCTGTCCATGTATAATAAGCCCTGATCATGGGTGATGAGCCCTGTCCATGTATAATAGGCCCTGATCATGGGTGATGAGCCCTGTCCGTGTAGAATAAGCCCTGATCATGGGTGATGAACCCTGTCCGTGTATAATAAGCCCTGATCATGGGTGATGAGCCCTGTCCATGTATAATAAGCCCTGATCATGGGTGATGAACCCTGTCCATGTATAATAAGCCCTGATCATGGGTGATGAACCCTGTCCATGTATAATAAGCCCTGATCATGGGTGATGAGCCCTGTCCGTGTATAATAAACCCTGATCACATGGGATGAAGCCCTGTCCGTGTATTACTGTACTGATCACATGGGATGAAGCCCTGTCCGTGTATTACTGTACTGATCACATGGGATGAAGCCCTGTCCGTGTATTACTGTACTGATCAGGTGTGATGAGCATTGTCTTTGCATTACCGTACTATGAGCCAGTGCTCCCCTGACATTGCTGCCGTAACCACCTCCCCCTTGACCCCTCCTGATTACCCACATGATGTCTTACTGGCTTTGGGGGTATTTCAGGCACATGTCATGTAGTCATGTTGAAGTGTGTAGTGTACAGCCTTTAGTAGTTTTTTCAGGATGTTTATATGAATTTATTATTAAATTAATCTGAAACATATTTTTGTGAGAAATGAATTTCTGTCTGTGTTTTCTCAGCTCAGGATAGAGGAGCCTGACAGGGAGGCCATGGCTGAGCAAAGACCAGACCAGCTGGATAAGGTGGAGCAGGATCGGAGGACAGAAGCTCCTGAGGAAGCATCAGTTGAGGCCAGGCTGAAGGTGAGCATGTGCTAGTTTGTTTTTGTTTTTTTTTCTTAACTCTGCTCTCAGTTCTCCTTGTTCAGTTCACAAAGCTTGGGGTTGTTGGTAGACAAATTGCTCTTAAGGGTTACTCTGAGACAGCAGACTTCTGGTACAGGAGAAAGCATGATGTAATTTACTAATATAGATCAGGTAGGGAACATATGTGAGATGAAGGAAAGATAAGTTCGAATTTGTCCACGTTGAGCTTTAGGTACCGAGAGGAGAAGGAGGATATGACTGATAGACACTCCGGGAATCTGGAAAGCAGGGCCGTGACGTCTGGGCCAGAGAGGTAGATCTGAGTGGCATCAGTGTACAGGTGGTACTGGAAGCCATGGGACTTTATGAGTTGTCTTAGGCCAAAGTTATAAATGAAGAAGAGTTGGGGTCCCAGCACAGAGCCTTGCAGGACTCCAACAGAGAGAGGGCGAGAAGAGGGGGTGGTGTGGGAAACGCTAAATGTGCAGTCAGAAAGGTATGAGGAGATCTAGGATGGGGCAAAGTCTGTAATACCAATGGAAGAGAGGATCTATAATAGGAGGCAGTGGTTGACTGTGTCAAAGGCAGAGGACAAGTGTAGAAGGAGAAGTAAAAATGAAATAGCTACTGCCCATCAACGAGCTTGATCTACAATCGCCCCTTTCCTAGCCTGTCTCTCAACTAAAAGCTTAGATCCTTTGATCATGGAAATGGAGTCTGTGGAGCCTCGTTTAGGAGTATCAAACTCAGGACTAGCCATATATCCCTCCAGGGAAGGACCTAGCCCAGGGGTGGACTCCTTGTGGAGACCACCATAACCAACATATTAAGTGGCCCTTGAAGTCACTATCTCGCTCAATTACGAGTTAGGATATGACAAGGGAATTACAAAAGCCAGGTATCCATCCACAGACAGCTGTTTCGGGGTATTGCCCCTCATCAGTGTGGAGTAGGATTCTGGCTAGGTGGGAGCAAGGCTTAGTAGACCAACATCATAAAGCTCTCACTGATCTCAGGAGACCAGTCAAGGAAAACACTGCAGGCAGCCGGCTAAAGCGCTCAACACAGTGAGATCCATGATGCATTTCCCTTGTCATATGCTTAAGCTCGTAACTGAGCTGGATAGTGACTGAAAGGGCCACTTAATATGGTGGTCTCCGCAAGGATTCCACCCCAGGGCTAGGTCCTTCCCTGGAGGGATATCTGGCTAGTCCGTGTTTGAGACTCTTAACCCATTACTTGCCAAATTAGCAATTTTCCTTTTCGAAAATTGGTGTATGAAAGCTCTCTCGGTGTAAGAATATTTAATAAAAATGACAATGACATGATTTCCTGTTTTGAAAACATTCATTTTACAAACACAACACAAACAATTGGACCTAATTATAAAATCTTAGTTGCTAGAAGCAAAAGATTAGGCGTCCCAAAAAAAGGACATTGGTAGATAATGGGTTAAACGAGGCATGGACTCTATTTGCATATTCAAATTCGCAGGGGGCAATGCACCATGGATTTCACTGTGTTTGAGCGCTTTAGCCGGCTGCCCGCAGTGTTTTCCTTGACTGGTCTCCCTGAGATCAGTGAGTTCTTTGTGATGTTGGTCTACTAAGCCTTGCTCCCACCTAGCCAGAATCCTACTCCACACTGATGAGGGGCAATACCCCGAAACAGCTGTCTGTGGATGGATACCTGGCTTTGGTAATTCCTATGTCATATTATTATTAGGAGAAATGCATTGTGGTCCCCTACCACCATCTTTTTGCATATCCGCAGCATGATTACTTCGCCACCTTCTCATGTGCCCTTTTATTTAGTGAGTTTCCCCCGCGGCCACTGAAGCCTATAGGCATTTGACAGTTGAGAAGAATT
The DNA here is from genome assembly GCA_033576535.1 of Allobates femoralis. NCBI lineage: Eukaryota > Metazoa > Chordata > Amphibia > Anura > Aromobatidae > Allobates > Allobates femoralis. The sequence continues at coordinate 35,936,941 of JARQOC010000006.1, forward strand.
GTGCTTTTGTTTCTCATTTCATCACATTCTGCTGGTAACCCTTTAATGGATGCTTTTCTGTTTTATTACTTCTCATATATGACAGAGCATGAAAAAACCCTGCACATTGGTGGAGGTCCGGGACACTTACTGCTCTGGTGGCATTTTATGCCCTATCATGTATGAGAAGTAATAAAATAGTGAAGAATCCTTTAAAGGGATGACTGGAGTTCCAGTTATTAAACTGTTGACAAGATGGTAAGTGCTTCCAAATTAGCATCCTAACAACCTATTCCGAACTCCCCTTCAGCTTGCCATCCTAACAACTCATTTCGAGATCCCCTGCAGCCTAGTATCCCAACAACCTATTCCCAGCTCCTTTGCAGCCTCGCATCCTCCTAACAACCTATTCCCAGCTCCCCTGCAGCCTGCCATCCTAACAACCAATATCGAGCTCCCCTGCAGCCTGCCATCCTAACAACCAATATGAGCTCCCCTGCAGCCTGCCATCCTAACAACCAATATCGAGCTCCCCTGCAGTCTGGCATCCTAACAACCTATTCTGAGGTCCCCTGCAGCCTGCCATCCTAACAACCTATTCCAAGCTCCCCTGCAGCCTGGCATCCTAACAACCAATATCGAGCTCCCCTGCAGCCTGCCATCCTAACAACCTATTCCAAGCTCCCCTGCAGCCTGGCATCCTAACAACCAATATCGAGCTCCCTGCAGCCTGGCATCCTAACAACCTATTCTGAGCTCCCCTGCAGCCTAGCATCCTCCTAACAATCTAGTCCCAGGTCCCCTGCAGCCTGCCATCCTAACAACCTATTCCAAGCTCCCCTGCAGCCTGCCATCCTAACAACTTATTCCGAGCTCCCCTGCAGCCTGGTATCCTCCTAACAACCTAGTCCCAGCTCTCCTGCAGCCTTCCATCCTAACAACCTACTCTGAGCTCACTTGCAGTCTTGTATGCCTTTAGGCTGGGGTCACAGTTGACATGCGTTTTTTAGTGCCTTTTAAAAACTCATGCGTTTTAACATGCGTTTTGTCATGTCAGCATGAGTTTTTTAAGGTGTGTGATGGCTCCCTGCGTTTTTGGCTGCGTTTTTGGCTGCGTTTTTAAATCTGCACCAAAAAATAGTGCATGTATTATTTTTTGGTGCGTTTTGAAAAACGCAGGTGTTTTTATAACATGGGCCCCTATGGAAAACGCATGCAAAAATGCATGTACAATTAGTACCATTTAGTGTCATTCAAAAACGCATGCGTTTTCCATAGGAGCCCATGTTAAAAAACGCATGGTTCTAAACGCTTGCGTTTTTTTAACATGGGCTCCTATGGAAAACACATGCGTTTTTGAATGGCACTAATTGTACATGCTTTTTTGCATGCGTTTCCCATAAGGCCCCATATTAAAAAACACATGCGTTTTTGGAAATGCACCAAAAACGCATGGTACAGTCACACATGCGTTTTTGCTATTAGGGCATGCGTTTTTAACATGGGGGCCTATGGGTGCGTTTTTTACATGCGTTTTTGAAAACGCAGGTCTCCAAAAACGCTTGTGAAAAATGCAACTGTGACCCCAGCCTTATAAATGATTTTTATACACCTTGTATGATAAGCAGCCCTATGGGCAGGTATAGACCATCCTCAGATTGATGGCAGAATAGCTAGGCTAGCTGGCTGACATCAGGTTTACAGCAGTTAGGCCAGGGTCACATCTCCGTTTTTTTAAAAGAATCCTGATCCGGTTTTGAGCTTTCAAAAAGCTCAAAACCGGACCAGGAAACGCTCCTCATAGGAGCCAATGCAAAACACCGGATGGCTTCACAAGCCATCCGGTGGCCGTCTCCGGCACTGCTGCCTGCGTTAAAAATCATGCAGGCAGCAGTTTTCGCAGCGGTTCTCTGTACCGCACAGCAGTAACCGGATGGCTCAGGATGTGTAATCCTGAGCCATCCGGCAGCTGCATAGTTTGCTGATCCCGGCTATTGCCGGGATCAGCAAACTGTCCTATGACTATTAAAGAGTTAAATTTACTAACTAAAGTAATGTTGGAGGTCTCTAGGGGCGGCTTAGACCCCCCTAGAGACCGGCCGCCCACTCCGGTGGACTTCTACTACCATATCCCCCATGGCACGGGCTCCTCCGAGCTCCGTGGAAGTCCCCAAAACGTCCGTCCCCTGTATCACTATACAGGGGTGCCTGCACCCCTCTTGTATAGTGATTCCTGTATGTGCCCATAACGAATTAATACAGTATACATGTAAGCTCATACTTACATGTTCTTGTAGGCAGTGTTCGTGGAAATCCATGGGCGGGGCTGTTTGCGACAGCCTCCGCCCCCTCATTCATTATGGCCGCCCCCTCTGGGCTTCATCCAGTGTTGTGAGGGCGGCCGCGTCATGAAAGGGGCGGGGCTAACGGTGTGAAAAATGTGTGTGCCCGGCATTGCGTTCACCGCATCCGGATCCGGATGCGGTGAATGCAATTCTTGTTTTAAATGTGACCCCAGCCTTAGTCTGTGCCCGCCCATCAGTCTGCGTAGAAGAGCACACACATCATATTTGGAGGTAAGCTCGGCACATAATATGCTGACAGCGGGTTAATGTTGGGAAGCCTCATAACAAGTTCCCTTTCTGAATGTGATCAGTAACATTACACTCTTTCTTCAGCTGACCCTCCAGTCCCAACTTGACGGTCTGAGAGAAGGTTTGAACAAACTTCACATTGCCCTGAAGGATGTAAAAGAGATCAGCAATCGCTGGAGAACCTCAACAAAGACTGTGTACAGACTATAAATACTATTGAAAGCCTGAAGGATAGGAGGGACGCGCTGGTCCTGCACAGCCAGCTCGCCGCAGCCGTGGAGAATGTGAAGACCGTTTACCCTGGTAATCTGTTTCTGAATGTGTTCTTGTATTTGTACAGATGACTTTGCCTTATATCCTGGTGTGGCATCCCGTGCATGCCAGCCACACTCTGAGCACATCGGTGGCATAGCCTTTGGGGTTTTCTATTCTGAATCATGCAAGATGGATCTGTATGAGAGCTGCAATCCCATAGTTCTAGGCATCATTAGTGTCACAGCTGATGGAACCACAAACATTAGAGTTTACCTCCTGGATGGTAAATATTATTCAAGAAAAGCAACAGTCCTTACCCTGATTATCTTACTTCCCAAACATGTAGTTGTGTATATCTATGTTATCAAATCTGATAATTTAGTTATAAAGCTTACCATTCTTTCCTTTATTGAGTGCACAGTTCCTTTACATCAGTATTCTGCCAGCACTATAGCTGCTGGAATTTCCTTCTGCTCCATTGTCAGCATGCACTACAGTTTTTTGGATCAGTACCCATTTATCTGAACTGGAGTAACTGACTATGAAGGCAGATCATACTGGAAAGACATTTTAATCTCTCTTTAAATTGCAGATGAAATTTTCTGCGTTCATTTCTGTGACTAGTGATTTCTGTTTGTTTTCAGGAATTTCACTACATTGTCCTTTAGAAGGGATAAGGCATGTTCACACAATGTGGAATTTTTCCAATGTACAGTGAACGAAATCTGCTGCATTACCATCACTGAATGGAGCTTGCTGTAGATTTTAATGTTCATGTTCATGATCAGAACATGTCCCTGCATGGTGAGACACATCTATTACACAGTACATAGCAGGGACACATATATAAGATGATCTCAGCACAGGAGATGTGGTATGATCAGCACCATGTCCCTGTACTATCAGGCCAACATCCATTACACATACATAGCAGTGACACATACAGTTGTGGCCAAAAGTATTGACACCCCTGCAATTCTGTCAGATAATACTCAGTTTCTTCCTGAAAATGATTGCAATCACAAATTCTTTGGTATTATTATCTTCATTTAATTTGTCTTCAATGAAAAAACACAAAAAGAATTGTCCTAAAGCCAAATTGGATCTAATTCCACACCAAACATAAAAAAGGGGGTAGACAAAAGTATTGGCACTGTTAGAAAAATCATGTGATGCTTCTCTAATTTGTGTAATTAACAGCACCTGTAACTTACCTGTGGCACCTAACAGGTGTTGGCAATAACTAAATCACACTTGCAGCCAATTGACGTGAATTAAAGTGGACTCAACCTCTGTCCTGTGTCCTTGTGTGTACCACATTGAGCATGGAGAAAAGAAAGAAGACCAAAGAACTGTCTGAGGACTTGAGAAACCAAATTGTGAGAAAGCATGAGCAATCTAAAGGCTACAAGTCCATCTCCAAAGACCTGTATGTTCCTGTGTCTACCGTGCGCAGTGTCATCAAGACGTTTAAATCCCATGACACTGTGGCTAACCTCCCTAGATGTGGACGGAAAAGAAAAATTGACAGATTTCAACGCAAGATTGTGCGAATGGTGGATAAAGAACCTCGACTAACATCCAAACAAGTTCAAGCTGCCTGCAGTCCGAGGGTACAACAGTGTCAATCCGTACTATCCGTCGGCGTCTGAATGAAAAGGGACTGTATGGTAGGATACCCAGGAAGACCCCACTTCTTATCCCGAGACATAAAAAAGCCAGGCTGGAGTTTGCCAAAACTTACCTGAGAAAGCCTAAAATGTTTTGGAAGAATGTTCTCTGGTCAGATGAGACAAAAGTAGAGCTTTTTGGGCAAAGGCATCAACATAGAGTTTACGGGAGAAAAAAAGAGGCATTCAAAGAAAAGAACACGGTCCCTTCAGTCAAACATGGCGGAGGTTCCCTGGACTGCTTGACCGTGTGCATGGCATTATGAAGTCTGAAGACTACCAACAAATTTTGCAGCATAATGTAGGGCCCAGTGTGAGAAAGCTGGGTCTCCTCAGAGGTCATGGGTCTTCCAGCAGGACAATGATCCAAAACACACTTCAAAAAGCACTAGAAAATGGTTTGAGAGAAAGCACTGGAGACTTCTAAGGTGACCAGCAATGAGTCCAGACCTGAATCCCATAGAACACCTGTGGAGAGCTCTAAAAATGGCAGTTTGGAGAAGGCACCCTTCAAATATCAGGGACCTGGAGCAGTTTGCCAAGAAGAATGGTCTAAAATTCCAGCAGAGTATTGTAAGAAACTCATTGATGGTTACCGGAAGCGGTTGATCGCAGTTTTCTCTAGTCACCTTCCATGACAGTAGAACGGAGGTTGCCTCCCGGCCCTAATAGGGGACAGGAAACACAAAGAGGTTAAAAGCCCCTCCCCTTCCTGCACATACCAGTGTTTTTCCTGTCCCCTATGGGGCATGAAGAGGTTCCTCTGGGCTGCCGGTGGCCGGTAACTAGGTGGCTGTAGCATGATTGCCGGGCGGCTGGGTTCAGGGCCTTCGAGTTCTCTCCTATGGTGCCGCTCCCGTCTTCCCCTGGGGCAATTCGGGACCTTTCCCCCACTCCTCCTGCGCTCTCTTGGGGGGCAAAGCGGGGCGGTGTGTTTCTGGCCGGGGGCCTCTCGGAGCTCCCCGGCCTCCTCCTCCTCTTCGCTGCGCGCGGCCGCCGCTGCTAGGCGCAACCGGAAGTGACGTCGCGGAGGTTATCGCGTCACTTCCGGTAAGCATTCCCGGGCGGGAATGCATGCGGCCTGACGTGCTGGGGCTGCCGATTCTGCTGACCGCCTGCTGGCCTAACGAAGGGGGCTGCCGGAGGAGGAGGTGGTTTCTACCTATGGACCCGGCTGCATAGTGCCCGGTCGGCTTCTTTTCTCCAGGTAAGGCCTGTGGGTCGGCATGGCTGGGAATACCAGGTATTGCAGGTCTGTGACCATCCCCCCTGAGTGCCTCGGATCCGGTGCTCTCAGTCGTTTAGCAAGGTGGGCCTGGTTAGTACTAGCCTTGCATTCTGGAGCATGAGAATGCCCTTGTGCCTGCATCTGCAGAGCCAGCGTTCATCCTCCTGCCGTGAGTAGCTGGATGGGGTCCACCATTCTCTGTGTCTGGGTTGTACTGGTGCCTTATGTGGTCCTCTCTCTCTCTCTCTCTTTAGGGAGAAGAGGTTGCGGGGTCCAGGAAGGATACGGCGTAAATGTGGGGCTGCTCAGTCAAGTTGCCTTCCTCACATATGAAGGAGTTGTGCCAACCCTGCTCTGCTGATACTCTGTGTGCGGAGCAGCCGTCCCTTAGGGACAGTATCGAATCCCTTTTCCAGCAGGAAGTCCAGTCTTCCTTGTCTGCGATTTCTCAACCCTCTGCCCTATGTTCGTCCCTCCGGCTAAGAAGTGTGAATTCAGGCCTGCTGAATTGTCCTCTGAGTCAGGAGAGTTGCTTTCTTCTGACCCTGAGGGATTGGGAGGCTTTGATGAGCCTATCGATTCCACTGGCTCAGATAGGAAAGTTTCTTTTTTTCTTCGGGTAATATGGAGGGACTCCTTGAAATGGTTCGCTCCACTATGGGGATGGAGGAGGTTGAGCCGGCTCCTTCCGTACTGGTTGTGATGTTTGGGGCCTTTAAGGCTAAGGCCCGTAAGGGATTTCCGGTTCAGGTTAATCTCTTGCATTTGCTTATGCATGATTGGGAATGTCCAGTGATACGTCTTCCTGTTCCCTCCGGAGTGTAGCATAGGTTCCCCTCGCTGGGGGATGTTCCACATGGGTGTCCAGGGTTGCGACGAACTCTGCCCTCTCTTTTGAGGACTCCTCGCAATTGCAGGACCCCATGGATAGGAAGATTGAAGGTCGTCTTCGGTGAACCTGGGACTCTTCTTCTTACCTTTTGCAAATCAAATGTTGCTGCTACCTGTGTGGCTCGGTCCCTCTCTCATTGGCTTGTCCACCTGGAGGCCATGTCTCTCAGGGTATTTTCCATGAGGAAATGGTTACTTCTATCTCCCTGCTTCAGTAGGCTACCAGGTTCCTTGCTGATGCCTCTGAGGAGTCGGTCCGGGTGGCCGCTCGTGCGGCCGCCCTGTCTTACTCCGCCGGAGAGCTCTTTGGCTGCAGCTTTGGACTGGGGATGTTACTCAGAGGTCAAGCTTTGTTCTCTCCCCTTCAAGGGGAAGTTGGTGTTTGGCCCTGCTCTAGAGGATTCTGGAGCAGGCCACGGACAGGAAGAAGTCTCTTCCCGAACAGTGGTCGGCGGGGAAGCGTCCTCCCCGTGAACGGGTCCCTTCCTCTTGTGGTAAAGGGAAGTCGGGGCGGTGGTGTTACCCGACGGGGGTAGCGGTCGGAACTTCTTGTTCCCCTTCCCAGAACCACCCTGATAAGCAGTGCCTACGCCTGAGTAGGGGGTCGGCTTTCGCAATTTTTTTCCAAGGTGCCAGGAAGTCACCTCCACTCCGTGGGTACTCCGCACCATCCAATCCGGATTAAGGATGGAATTCGTCCAGCCTCCCCCCTGTGCCTTCGGGTCACCACGCTTTCCTCTCGCTCTCTTCTGGGCTCCTTGTTGCAGGGTCTTCAGACCCTGTTGGATTCTGGCGTAATTTCTTCTGTTCCCGCCTCTTCAGGGTCAAGATGCCTTCAGGGGCCTACAGGGTTATTTTCACCCTGCAGCTTCTGGATCGGTTCGTGGTTTTCCATCGAATCCAGACAGGATCCATTCGGTCCACCGTTCCCTTGATAGGTCAGGATTGGGTGATGGCCACTCTCGACCTTACGGATGCGTATAACCATACGATCCATCCGGATCATCGTCAGTTTCTTCATTTTGCGGTCACGCGACATCAGGTTGTTTTCATTTACGGTTCAACGCCCTTCCTTTCGGGCTCTCCTCGGCCCCTCGGGTGTTTTCCGAGATCATGACGGTGGTTGTTTCCTTTTTCAGGGGTCAGGGCATCTTTATAGTCCCCTGCCTCGACGATTTTCTGATCCTGGCTCCCGCATCTCAACAACTGTCCCTCTCGGTTTCCACCACCCTTCAGGTTTTGCGCTCCCTGGGCTGGCTTCCGAGGTTGGCAAAGTCCGCCCTGCCTCCGTCCCCTCGGACACAGTTCCTGGGGATTCTCCTAGATTCGTCCAGGCAGACGTCCTTTCTGCCTCTAGACGAGGGTGGAACTCGTGCAGCAGCTCTCTCTCGCTTCCGGAGATCCCGTCATCCTTCCCTGTGGGAAATCGTGTCGGCTCTGGGGTCTTTGTCGCCCTGTCTCCCGGCTGTTTCTTGGGCACAGGCTCCCTCCGGGATTTTGCAGGGATTTCTTCTGTCTTCCTGGGCCTGGTCCTCCACGTCCCTCTCCCGGAGAGTGGCCCTCCCAGGTCTCGTGAGGTCCTCTCTTGCCTGGTGGCTGACCCCTTGGCACCTCCGGTAGGGAGTGTCTTGGGACCTGTCTCCATTGCTGTCCCTCACGACGGACGCCGGCAAGCGGGGGTGGGGCCACAATCGCGGGCCGCCACTTCCAGCGCCGGTGGTCCACTCCGGTCTGTGCCAGGTCGTCCAACTTTCGGGTACCTATGGACGAGGCCCTCCGGGCTGCGGGGGCTCTTGTCCAGGGCCATCGCGTCCGGGTATTCTCGGCCTATGTCACTACGGTGGCCCATATCCGGCACCAAGGGGGTTCCCGGTTTGCCAGTCTTACGTCTCTTTCTGCAGGGATTTTTTCCTGGTCGGAACGATATGTCCTGTCCTTGTCGGCGGTTCATTTACAGGGTTCTGGTCTCTCGGGGGGGATCTTCCCGCGGTGGCTCTGTTGCGGCCCCTCACAATTCCCAAGTGGAGTCGTTTTTCGCCCTGTCTCCGTCGGGTCGCCTTCTGGGGGTGGACACATTCTCTCATCCCTGGGGCTTCTCCCTGGCCTATGCGTTTCCTCCACTGCTTCTCATTCCCCGGACGCTTCCGAGGATCAGGCGGGATGGGGTTCCTACGTTCCTGGTGGCTCCTCTCTGGCGGGGTTGCTGTTGGTTCAGCGCCCTGCTGAGTCTGGCACGGGATGGTCCCATTTCTCTTCCTCAGAGGCCCGATCTCCTTCACCTGGGGCCCATTCTTCATCCCGTCCTTCCCAAGTTCATCCTAGCGGCCTTGTTGTTGTCGCTGGCTTGCTGAGGGCGACAGGCCTCTCAGATAGGGTGCTCTCAATTTTACTGAACCGTAGGAAGCCGGTCACTGCTGCTCTCTATGGGGAGATCTGGCAGACTTTGTGTCTTGGTTTGCGGCTGACCCTCCTGCTCCCCTTCATTAGAATTTTGCTCGCTTTGGATTTTTTGCAGGCTGGTCTGGAGTTGGATTCCCTCCAGTACTCTGAAGGTCCAGATCTCGGCTCTCAGTCACTTTGTTTGATCAGGGTCAGGCCGCTCACCTTGGGTCCGTCGGTTGCTGACGTCCGCCAGTTGACTTCGCCCGCATCTGTGGTGTCCTGTCCCTCCTTGGGTCCTGACTCTCTTCCTCTCCGGCCGCTCAAAGTCCTCCTTTCAGCCACTGTCCTCCTCGGTTCTCCGGATGCTGTTCCACAAGACTGCCTTCCTGGTTGCGGTCACTTCGGCTAGGCATGTGGGTGAACTCCAGGCTGCTCTTTCTGTCCGTGGGCCCTTCCTTCGGTTCCTGGGCGATAGTCTGGTATGTCGCCTTGACCCTTCATTTTTGCCTAAGGTTGTCTCTGACTTCCATCGGTCTCAGAACATTGTTTTGCCTTCTTTTTGTTCGTTCCCTCCTGCTCCGAAGGAGGGGTGTCCTCATGCGCTGATTGTTCGTCGACCGGTGCTTTCTTATCTCCAGCAGACGGCCTCCTTTGGGTCGACCTGCATTTGTTTGTCCAGCTCTTGGGCCGCAGGACAGGGCACTAGGCCTTTAACCCCTTCAGGACCCAGCCTATTTTGACTCTAAAGACCTTGGCATTTTTTGCAATTCTGACCAGTGTCCCTTTATGAGGTTATATCTCTGGAACGCTTCAACCGATCCTAGCGATTCTGAGATTGTTTTTTCGTGACACATTGGGCTTCATGCTAGTATTAAATTTAAGTCGATAATTTTTGTGTTTATTTGTGAAAAAATCAAAAATATGGCAAAAATTTTGAAAATTTCACAATTTTCACATTTTTTATTTTTTTTTCTGATAAACCAGAGAGATATGTGACAGAAAAAAGTTATTAAATAATATTTGCCACATGTCTACTTCACATCAGCACAATTTTTGGAAAAAAAAATTTTTTGGTAGGACGTTATAAGGGTTCAAAGTTCATGAGCAATTTTTCATTTTTCAACCAAAATTTACAAAACCATTTTTTTTAGTGACCACATCACATTTGAAGTCCTTTTGAGGGGTGTACATGACAGAAAACACCCAAAAGTGTTACCATTCCAAAAACTGTACCCCTCAAGCTACTCTAACTATATTCAAGAAGATGATTAACCCTTCAGGTGCTTCACAGGACCTAAGGCAAAGTGGAAACAAAAAATGGATATTTTAATTTTTTTCTCAAAAATGTTCTTTTAGCCTCAATTCTTTCATTTTCACATGGGCAACGGGATAAAATGGATCTTAAAATGTGTTGTGCAAATTCTCCCGAGTACACAGATACCTCATATATGGTCATAAACCACTGTTTGGGCGCACGGCAGGGCTCAGAAGGGAAGGAGCGCAATTTGAATTTTGGAGCTAATTTTACATCCAAAAAGTGAAATGGCGCTCCTTCCCTTCTGAGCCCTGCTGTGTGCCCAAACAGTGGTTTATGACCACATATAAGGTATCAGTGTACTCAGGAGAAATTGCCCAACAAATTTTAGGATGAATTTTATGCTGTTGCCATGTGAAAACGAAAAAATTTAGGCTAAAAGAAAATTTTTGTGAAAAAAAAAAAGTACTATTTCATTTTCACAGATCAATTTGTAAAGCACCTGGGGGTTCAATATGCTCACTACCCATCTAGATATGTTCCCTGGGGGTCTAGTTTCCAAAATGGGGTCACTTGTGGGGGAGCTCCAATGTTTAGGCACACAGGGGCTCTCCAAAAGCGACATGGTGTCCGCTCACAATTTGAATAAAAATCAGCTCAAATTGTTAGCTGTCACCATGTTGCGTTTGGTGAGCCCCTGTGTGCCTAAACATTGGGGCTCCGCAACAAGTGACCCCATTTTGGAAACTAGACCCCCCAGGGAACGTATCTAGATGCATAGTGAGTACTTTGAACCCCAGGTGCTTCACAAATTCATCCATAAAAATGAAAAAGCACTTTTTTTTCCACAAAAATTTCTTTTTTCATTATTACGGACCAATTTGTGAAGCACCTGGGGGTTCAAAGTGCTCACTATGCAGCTAGATATGTTCCCTGGGGGGTCTAGTTTCCAAAATGGGGTCACTTGTGGGGGAGCTCCAATGTGGAGACGCACAGGGGCTCTCCAAACACGACATGGTGTCCGCTAACAATTTGAATGCAAAATGAGCTCAAATTGTTAGCGGACACCATGTCACGTTTGGTGAGCCCCTGTGTGCCTAAACATTGGGGCTCCCCCACAAGTGACCCCATTTTGGAAACTAGACCCCCAGGGAACGTATCTAGATGCATAGTGAGCACTTTGAACCCCCAGGTGCTTCACAAATTGATCTGTAAAAATGAAAAAAAAAATTTTCCATTAATTTGTGAAGCACATGGGGGGTCAATATGCTCACTATCCATCTAGATAAGTTCCCTGGGGGTGTCTAGTTTCCAAAATGGGGTCACTTGTTTGGGAGCTCCGATGTTTAGGCACACAGGGGCTCTCCATATGCGACATGGTGTCCGCTAACAATTGGAATTGTTAGCGGACACCATGTTGCGTATGGAGAGCGTCTGTGTGACTAAACATTAGAGCTCCCCCACAAGTGACCCCATTTTGTAAACTAGACCCCCCAAGGAACGTATCTAGATGCATAGTGAGCACTTTGAACCTCCAGGTGCTTCACAAATTGATCTGTAAAAATGAAAAAATATTTTTTTTGTGGAAAAAAAAGTACTTTTTTATTTTTATGGATCAATTTGTGAAGCACTTGGGGGTTCAAAGTGCTCACTATGCATCTAGATATGTTCCTTGGGGGGTCTAGTTTCCAAAATGGGGTCACTTGTGGGGGAGCTCCAATGTGTAGGCACACAGGGGCTCTCCATACGCAACCTGGTGTTTGCCAACAATTGGAATTGTTAGCGGACACCAGGTCGCGTATGGAGAGCCCCTGTGTGCCTAAACATTGGAGCTCACCCACAAGTGACCCCATTTTGGAAACTAGATCCCCAGGGAACATATCTAGATGCACAGTGAGCACTTTGAACCACCATGTGCTTCACAAATTGAGACGTATAAATGAATAAAGAAACTTTTTGTGAAAAAACATACTAGTCTAGTAGTTGCAATTCGCAGCATAGGGGACCCATGGGGCTCCGCCATATTTTTGGTCCAGCCAGATACAACTTGGCAGCTACGGACTGCCACCAGCCCCCAGCTGCCTCGTCATACCTGGCTGGAACCAAAAATACAGCGAAGCCTATTTTTTTTTTATTTCTAGAAATATTTCTAGAAAAAAAATGACATAGGGCTCCGCCATATTTTTGGTCCAGCCAGGTACAACTTGGCAGCTACAGACTGCCACCAGCCCCCAGCTGCCTCGTCATACCTGGCTGTAACCAAAAATACAGCGAAGCCTATTTTTTTTTTATTTCTAGAATTATTTCTAGAAAAAAAATGACATAGGGCTCCGCCATATTTTTGGTCCAGCCAGATACAACTTGGCAGCTACGGACTGCCACCCAC